>NCQV01066744.1:11915-23640 GCA_002740545.1 Lophocereus schottii
GTAAGGTGACACAAGGACCATACAAGAATCATGTGGTCGTATTCACTAAAGGAGACAATCAAAGTTCAGATGAGATATAAAGTATTCTAAAGGGCTTATCTAGTCAAGAGCGTCAGGAGATTGGATATCGGAGATAATTAAGTCCTCGTTACTTTGGGCTTTATGAGTCAGTAAGAAGGTTTTTTTCTTTCGAAGAGAATATCAATTTAGAATCAAAGTAACTGAGTTTATTGAGGATATTGTGTGAGAGTATTTGGATCTTCTACTGAAACATGAGATTAAGCAGTTATACAATTCGTAGATACCCTTAGTTAGAGTGCATTGAGCAAATTATGCCTCTTCAGAGAGAAGCAATGGGAGCCAATGGCCAATGGCTTTTGAAAGCAGCATTGCATATAGTTGACAAGTGTCATAAGTTTCAATGATGAAGCTCTTTAAGGGGGAAAAGCTGTAATAACCTGACTCTAAACCATATTTATTTAATGAAATCATCTTTATTTACTTCATTAATCATATCTATTTATTTACTTTATCATGTTTATTGACCAAATCATGTTTACTAATTCAATTACACTCAATTTATGTATTTATCGAATTATATTATGTCATTTACATTTTCCCCTTTCATTTATCGTATTTAATCACCCCGATTAGAGGATACTTCATTTGGGTCCCATTTTGCAATTCCAGTTTCATTGATTGTTAATTTGAGTTTTGCTAATTGATTACAAATCGAGTGTATCGATAGTAGGCCTCGATAATTATGGTTTAAGAAAGTATTCGTATTATCACTATTGTTATTATTATTATTATTATTGTTATTACTTTTATAACCTTGCCAAGATTTAATTTCAAGCTACAAAAATTCAATCGCATACGGTTTGTTTTCCTTCCCGGGCCCAAACCGTATAAGCCCAACTTAGGCCCAACCATTTGTTTTACTTAGTTAATTATCATTTTTTTATGCCTAACTAGTACTTGGCAAAAGCTTCTTTTGGAGGGTGCATATAAGCCAAGTATTCTTTTGCTTCTTTTAACACCAAGCATTTCCATCAAGGCAAAAATATCAAGACTTCTCTCCCCTCTCTTACTCTACCTCACGGCTCCCTCACTGCAGCCACCAGACCAGCCCCTTTTAGCCACCACATAGCCACCATGCAGCCACTAATCACTAGCCCAACCACTCCCACTCCCACAAGCATCAAGGATCATTCACACTTCCTTTTTCCCAGCTCAAGTGAGTAATCTTGATCTTATTGGTATTGATGTTTTATTTTAGTTTTGATTATTGTCTTGATATTTATGATCATTGATCATGAAGTTTTGATAAGAACAAGAATTATTTTGGTAATGATCATGGTGGAGTTGAGCTTGTACTATGCTGGGGTTAAGGGGTGATTATGTTCTTGGAAGCTTAAATTAAAACCATATTTATAGATTGTTTTGTATTTGATTTTGTAATCTTTAGTTTTATTAACGGTTATGATGACGTTTTTGGTGATTTTTAGAAGCATTTTGAGTAATTGTGTAAAGAGCAACAATAAAGATTAAATGAGATTGATCATGCACTCATTTTGTGTGTTTTGGGCCAAGGTCATTTAAGGGGGAAATGCATATTCATGGACTTTCATGAAGCTTTTAGACAAGTATGCAATTTGGGAGCTTGTTTATAAACTTTGAATCATTTATGGACTTTACAAAGAAAATGCCACATTTAGTGAGCTTAATAGCTTCTATTGAGTTCAATGGCTCATTTGGGGTGGAATTCTATATCTAATGGATTTATGAATAGAATATGAGAGGTAGGGAGAGTTGTGACTCAGAAAACATATTTATTAGACCAAGTTATTATAGTTTATGCTATTGTCAACCCAGATATTTCTCTCTTGGCCTCAAACCTTTATTACTTACTCAATTTAGAATGTATCAAATGTATTTATCAAGGCCATCTATCTTGAACCAAGCTATATATCAGTAAGTCTTAAACCCATATTAGCAGCTTATTTTAGAAAAGGCTCCAACCACTCTCTCCCAATTGTCACCATCAAGCTTTTTTTTCCTTTGTAATCTCATTCATCTCATTGTGAAGTATTTTACTTTCATTTACTTCATATGGGATTTAATTACTTTTATTAATTCAGTTTTGAAATTATATTGGAATGGCCAAGTTATGTGTACCATTTAATTACTCAATTTTTGTTACACATGTTTTTACTTAATTATGTAAGCAAGGATTATTTACTGACTACACACACTTACAATGACATTTACGAAACAGAGTTAAGGCCTAGTTATCCTTTCCTATTATGCATAAGTGTTATCAAGTCAGAACATATTTATCAAGTCATACGACATTTTGAAAGACTCAAGGTATGCCCATTGCCTGTATCTTCAAGAAGCCGATCATGTTTATCAAGCTACAACACTTAATGAGTTTATCAATGAATTAGTTTATACAATGATTTGCAATTTAACTTGTGAACCCCATCAGTTATCATCTATAAGGCGTCCGCCCATCATTTACCTGCACAACTTTAGGCCGACTCTTGATCAGATTGGCAGGTGTGCCCTTAACATATCATTGCAAGGGATTCACATCCAAATAATAATGAGCAATTCAGTTTCATATTACTTTCATTTTCATTATTATTGCCAACCAAATGAATTGCAAAGACGGATACCTATCAACAGTGTTTCTATGCTCATTTTACAATACAGGAGTCTATGTACTGAGTTTTTGCTCATATTTTCGAATTGTTTTCATGTTTTGCATTTTAAGTGATGAAGCATCACATGTTTCTCCATTTAGCAAGCCTTTTCAGAACTCATCAGATGCTCACAGTGGATTCAGGACAACATGAATATTGGAACTGACCTTAGGGTCGAGTTACTTGTGTGATATGGAATGTGAGTTAGTACATCCTATAGTTGAACAATTATGAACTTTGGTCTTGAAGTGTTTCAATTTAATAGATTTTGTGATTGTGAGCACGAGTTGCAAGATTAAATGGTTTCAGTGAGCCTTATCTGTATCAGGACGGCGGTAACGTCTTCTATTATCAAGTCTTCCGCTGTAATTTTCTGTAAATCATTTCATTAGCATTTTGGGGGCGTTACAATAATGGCCCCCATGACTAAAGTGCTTAAGGGTACATCATTCAAATGGAACCCTAAAGCACAATTTCCCTTTGAAGAAGTGAAAAAGAAACTAACTCAAGCATCGATTTTAGCATTGCTGTGCTTTGAGAAAGTTTTTGAAATTGAATGTGATGCATCTAGAGTGGGAATTGGTGGTGTTCCTACTCAAGAAGGTAAACCATTAACCTTTTTTAGTAAGATATTATGTGAATGAAGAAGAAAATACTCCACATGTGACAAGTAATTCTATGTGATAGTTTGGTGTTTAGAGCATTGGAGCCATTAATTAGTGGCCAGTGAGTTTATATTGCATTCTGATCATGAGGCTTTGAAGTACATTCAAGGCCAACACAAGCTTAACTCACACCATGCTAAATGGGTTAAGTTCCTACAGTCATTCCACTTCACCATCAAGCATAAATCAGGAAAGTTAAATCAAGGTGCAGGTGCATTATAAAGGAGAGATCTCCTTTTAGTTCTACTAGATGCTCTTATTCTTGGTTTTTAGCATCTTAAAAGTTTGTATGCTGAAGATGAAGACCTTGGAGATTTATATTCTGTGTGTTTGAAGCACTCTAAGGGGGATTTCTTAGTCCAAGAGGGCTATTTATTCAAAGGAGTACGGCTATGTATTCCCAAGTGTAGCACCCGTGAGCTCTTGATTAGAGAAGTTCATAGTGGTTCCTTGGCTGGACATTTTGGTGAGTCAAAGACTTTAACCATTTTAAGGGAACATTATTATTGGCTAGGGATGGAGAAGAATGTTCAAGACATCCTAAGAAGGTGTAGTACGTGCCAAGCAGCCAAAAGTCATACCTTACCCAACGGTTTGTACACTCCACTACCTGTGCCTACTCTACCTTGGGTGGACTTAAGTATGGACTTCATTTTGGGTTTACCTAGGACCCAAAGAGGCAAGGATTCCATATTTGTGGTGGTAGGCAGTTTTTTAAAGATGGCACACTTGATACCTTACAACAAGACTAATGATGCTACAGACATTGCAGAGTTATATATCAAGGAGGTACCAAGATTACATGGTATCCCTAAGTCCATTGTTTCTGATAGGGATACAAAATTTCTAAGTCATTTTTGGATCACTCTATGGAAGAAGCTTGATACTAAATTGCTGTATAGTGCCACTTATCACCCCTAAGCTGATGCCCAAACTGAGGGAACTAATTGAACCTTAGGTACTCTCCTAAGAGCTTTGATTAAACCTGATGCCAAAGCTTAGGATTTACTCTTAACACATGCTAAGTTCCTGTACAAGAAACCCCTAACAAGGCTACTGGTCTTTCACCATTCAAGGTGGTGTATGAGATTAATCCTTTAAGTCCCACTGATCTTACTGCCTGACCTCAAGACCAGAAACCAAGTGCTAATGCAGCAGCAAGAGTGGAAGAAATTCAAAAGCTCCATGAGTTGGTAAAGGCTAGAATTGAGAAGACTAATGCATCCTATGAAGCCCAAGCCAACAAACATAGGAGAAAGATGGTATTTCAACTAGGAGACCTAGTTTGGATCTACTTAGGAAGGAAAGATTTCCTTCTAAAAGGAAGAATAAACTCATGCCACGATCTGAAGGTCCATTTGTGGTCTTAGAAAGAATAAACGACAATGCTTATAAGGTTAATCTAACTGGAGATTATGGAGTTTCAGCCACGTTTAATGTGGCAGATTTGAGCCCCTTCCATCCAAATGACTCCCCCATAGATTTGAGGATCAAATCTTTTCAACAAGGGGAGGATGATGGAATCCTGCCTAGCGAAGACCTTGCCCATGATGAATTAAGTCCAGAACGTCCAAGAACAAGGTCCCAAGTTCAAAGGATGGCTCACATTTTGCAAGAGACTCAATTAGCTACAACCTGGTTCATCTCATTACTTCAGCTACATTATGGCTTAAATCTAATATTTTTGCATTTTTGGAATCCTTATGCTGTCTACTTCCAGGTCCAAGCATTCATTTCCAATCATGCACACAAGAAAATGAAAGATCAAGGCATTTTGTCTAACTGGTCAGGTTTAGTTCAAAACTACACGGTTAAATGTTTATGCGGAATTACCCCACTTAAACATAGTTTAACCTTGATTTCTTTATAGGGGGTTTGTACACACCCTAAGGCTTCAACCCATGGCCTGAAAACAAAATCTTACCCACTTTTGACGGGGTTAAAATTGACTGTAAAATGGGCCAGAAACTACTGTGTACCCA
Organism: Lophocereus schottii; assembly: GCA_002740545.1. Taxonomy (NCBI): domain Eukaryota; kingdom Viridiplantae; phylum Streptophyta; class Magnoliopsida; order Caryophyllales; family Cactaceae; genus Lophocereus; species Lophocereus schottii. Next base: position 17,271 of record NCQV01066744.1, read on the forward strand.
GTTCAGCAGCACAACTGCATTTTTCCTCCTCCTAAGGGTTTGCTTCGTCCAATCTTGAGTGACACACATCCCAAGGTGTCTACAAGGCCAATGATCAGCTGCAAAAGGGGCTTGCATTGAGAAGAACAACCAATAGGAGCCAAGCTACAAAAGGCCTTGCTTCTTCAAGACTATTGGACAGTCGAAAAGAAGCTTTCACTTTATGGCTACCTCACATGCTCTTAGCTAGTATTTTGGTTGGTTAAACTTAAATATGGATTAATTAAGTTGTAAGCATCATTTGTTTTGCTTTCCTTAGTGATAAGAATGCAATTAGATTAGTTTTAAACATGGTTTGTACGCGGTTCGCTCCAACCATGAAGCTTAGCTTAAACTAACACCTTTTCTCCCTAGGAAGGAAGGGCAAGGTGTATGCTTGCTTACTAGGGTACTTGCTAGGCATGCAAGCTTAAGAGGGTCTTGACTATTTGCTGAAACATATTACACTTTGAATGAAAAACCCCTTAAAGGGCATTTGAAGTTTTCATTTATCAAAACCCTTAATTTGCTTATTCTTAACTAGGCCAGTTAAGGTGGTGATCAAGTGCATCCTAATCTTGATTAAGTGGTGATTATCTGTATCATAATCAAGTTTAGGGACCCTAACTTTGTTTTGGTGGTGTTTCTGTATCCAAAACTCAAGATTAGCTCTATCCTCTTCATCCATTTCAGTCACGGGTTCCAAGAGAAACTGTGAGTGCTCATTGTTCTTCTTTGTTTCCCATTGATTGTAAGCTTAATCCCTTGAGCTTTACACCATAGTGACTGTCATTTTGTTCAGGTCACCTAGTGGGAGAGGTTCTAACAAATCCCCTAGGATATGAATGTCAGCCTTATGTCTTATGTAAGCTATGTGGATCCCTTGTCAGAAAGGTTTCGACCTAAACTTACTTATGATATGAATGTGATTCCATGGTTTGTGTTATGGGTAGTCTGCGTCCTTTACAGCGTCGATGCATGGTTATTGGCATAGGAATGAGTTCCAGCTAGTCCACCATTGGTTGGTACTGTATGAATGAGCTGTAACTAGGTCACTAGGATGCCTTTGTTCCCCTTACATTATGATGGTTCTTTGTGTGAATCATGAGTCAATTTACCCTAAACTATAAAGTTTTGCATTCAGTTAAAATTATGTGGTATGTTATTAAAATTGTAATTGGCTTGGACTTACACTTTGGTTACATTATGAAATTGGTCTTGGGTTGGACTTGGACTTTGGATATGATATGAAATTGGTTTTAGCTTGGATTTGGAGTTAAACTTTAAAAATGTTATGAAATTAGGTTTGCCTTGCATTTGAATTTCGGACTTGGTTTTGGATTTGAAGAATTATTCGGGATATTTATGAAATTGTGATTGATTTTGAAGCATATGTGTGACTCATAAATATGTTTAAGAAAAGATATTCTGTGTTTAAAGCATGTATGCGGACTTTTAAATGGAATATGCATTATGCATGCATCACGTATGGTTACGGGTGGGCCATTAGCATGATTTAGCAGGATTTGTTTTCTTTTGATTTCTATGATGATTAGGAGCCCAAAAGATATGGTTGGTATGGGATAACCATGGTTAGTTTAGTGAATAGACTAAGAGCAAAGCTTGTTCACAAACTCATGTGAGAATGAGGGTCCTTGAGTCGTACCTGGCATGGGACAGCTACAACTAAGTTAGTGTGATTCCCCACCCCATGACATAACTATGTGTGTCTATTTTGTGAAGTTTGGGAGCATGTTAGATTTGAAAGATATGAGTTTATTTCCATTTTTGAAGCATAAGCATGTTCGCTCATCACTCTTTACATGTTATATGATAGATTCTATTTATATGTCATAAGATATATGCATTATATGATTATGTGTTGTGTTAACTGGTCAATGTGCAAAGGTAGCAATGGGGAAGGCAAGGATTATTCATGACCTCACCATTTTTCAGGTTTTGGAAACAGAAAGGGATCGCCCCACTGTGAAACACTTTTGAAGAACCTGGTTGGAAATGCGAACTGGTTATGTGTTTATGTTATGAGTTATGTTTAATAAATATAAGCATGGATGTATTTCTAGAATTGCACATGTGTAAGAACATTATGGATATGGTTTAAGTATGTAAGTAAATGCATGTTTTATAGCTACCTCTCAAACGTTTGTTAGATTTCGTTATAAGCTTCTGCGCCGCTTGCCCACTAATAGGTTAATTAAGGTTAATAGATTTAGATAGCCTTGTAGGTGTTTTTAATCGAACATCCACGGCAGTGACGCACCTGCTCCCTTTGAGCGGGCATTACAGAAGCGGTATCAGAGCAATAATCTTGTGACCTTTGACCTATACGGCTTGTGTACGTATGTGGTTGACTATACATTTGATGTTGTGTATATATGTGATTATGTGCATTACGTGTGTTCTGCATGATCTTGATTTCCAATGTGGTTTTATTTTGATTGGAACTTGAGAGTACATGACAGCTGATGTAAGTTTTGAGGATAAAACTTATTTTAAATGGGGGAAGACTGTAATACCTTGAAATTTCGATGTTAATTTGGACTGATGTGGTAATTTATATTTTATGTGTGTATTTTGGGTTATCTATGTCTCGTATGTATGTATATGCTTGGGTTAGTGTCAGTACTACCATGTTGGGGGAACACTTGGTAGAATTAGTATATACCCAATGCTTTGTTTTTAGAAGGGGAAAAAAAAGGAAAGAGCAGACCAAAAAAAAAAAAGGATTTGACCCAAAAAATGAAAGGAAAAAGAACAGGAAAAGGGGGAAGGGGTTCTTTTTTTTTAACGTGATAATTATCAAGGGCGAGGGCTCTGTTTTCCAATCCTACAACACAAACACATGCACACAGAGGGAGGAGGGGAGAGAGGAGGAGGAGAAGCAGAAGAAGAAGAAGAAGAAGAAGAAGAAGAAGAAGAGGAAGAAGAAGAAGAGGAGGAGGAGGAGGAGAACAAGGAAGAAGAAGCAAAAACAATTGGGTTGACTTTGATTGCATATTAAGGTGAGCATTTCTTATTTTCCTCAATTTAAAAGTGATTAAGGAAAGATTATTTGAATAATTTATGCCTGAACTTGAGGATTAAATTGAAGGTTGAAACTAAATGAATTTGGCATTTTTAGGGTTTGATAGATTCAAAATCTAATTTTAATTGGTAGAAACCGACCATAAAAGTTTCGTGTTTATTTGTGATTTTTAGGTTATGTGGATGTTGAAGATTGATAGATATGTTTGAATTTGTTCATATATATGTTGAACTATGAATATTTAGTTTGAGTTTTTGTATTGCATTAACAAAACGATAGAAAACAAGGTTAATTGTCGAATTTTTACAGAATTGGTGTGCTATTTGAACTTTTGCGAATTATTGGATGCGTGAAAAATTCCCACATTTTTACTGTAAAATATAGGTGCTTTTTGGGAATTTTCAATAATTTTTCATATGTTATCGATATGTATTTTAGGAATTATGAATTTTGATTGAAACTGCCCTTTTATTCAGTGCGAAAGTTCAGATGATGTTTGAATTACTGATAACTATTGGGTTGGAGAAAAATCATGAAACGTTTACTGTGTATTATAAATAATATTTGGAGAGTTTTAGTAAATTTTCTTGAATTTTGGATGCTTAGCTCACGAGTTATGAATGTTGGATTGAAACTGGCATGTTTTAGTGCCTAATTTTGGTTGCTGTTTGACCTTTCTGGTAATTATTTGCTAAGCCGAAAACTTCTAAAATTTTAATATAGGATCTATATGATGTTTATAACTTTTATGAAAATTTCCATGAATTTTAGGAGTCTATTTCTTCAATTATGGATTTTTGATTGCGACCATTCTATTTCAACATATAATTTCCAGTACTATTTTAATTTTTGCGGTGGATTGGCTTACTGAAAAATTTTGAAAATTGCCTGGCCTATTATTCATGATATTTGGTATTTGTTTGTAGAGTTTTATGAATTGTGCATATGAGGTCCTTGCGTTATGAAGTTCTAAGTAAATTGTCATATTTAGTACAATTACGGGTTGTTCGTATGCATAAATTGTACATTGATCATGTTTGTGATGATTTTAGGCGTTAAAATAGCTAAGTATTCTTACAGCTCATGCGAAACTTAAGAAAATTATTTTGGGTGCAATTATATCTTTCTTTGTCCATGTTTTGCTAAAACAATTATGGAATCAAGCTTCTTTGAGGAATAACAATGTGATTATATGGGTCATACGATTTTACTAAGTTATGTTTTTGGGGAGAAATGTTCGTGTCTTTGCTGAGGCTATTACATAACCTTCTAAAGCTATGGCCATGGTAGTGACTGTCATTATGCTGCGGTCGCTAAGTGGGAGAGGTTCTAACAAATCCCCTGGGATATGAATGTCAACCTTATGTGTTATGTGAGTCATGTGCATCCCTAGTGAGGAAGGTTTCTGCCTAAGCTTTCTAGAATATGAATGTGATTCCATGGTTTGTGTTGCGGGCTGTCCGTGTCCTTTAGAGCGTGGTTGCGTGGTTGGTGCCACATGAATGAGTTTCAGCTAGTCCACCATTTGTTGGTACCATATGAATGAGCCGTAGCTAGGTCACCAGGATGCATTTGTTACCCTGACATTGTGATGGTTCTTCATGTGAGTTATCAGTCGATTTACCCTAAATTATAAAGTTTCGCATTCAATTAAGAATATGTGGTATGTTATGAAGATGGCAATTGGCTTGGATTGCACTTTGGATATGTTATGAAAGGCTTGGATTTGGACTTTGGATATGATATGAAATTGGTTTTGGCTTAGATTTGGACTTAGACTTTGAATATGCTATGAAATTCGGTTTGGCTTGGATTTGAATTTCGGACTCAGTTTTGGATTTGGCGGATTCTTCAGGAAATTTATGAAATTGTGAGTGATTTTAAACCATATGTGTGATTCATAAATATGTTTGAGGAAATATATTTTATGTTTAAAGCACGTATGTCGACTTTTGAATGGAATATGCTTTATGTATGCCTCAAGTGTGGTTACAAGTAGGCCATCAGCACGCTTTGCTTTCTTTTGAATTTCAGTGAAAATTAAAAGCTCAAAAGGCATGGTTGGAATGGGACAACCATGGTTAGCTTAGTGAATAGACTGAGAGCAAAGCTTCGCAGACTCAAGTGAGAACGAGGGTCCCTAAGTCGTACCTAGTATAGGATAGCTACGGCTAAGTTAGTGTAATTGCCCACCCCATGACATACATATTGATGTCTATTTTCTAATGTTTGGGAGCATGTTAGATATGAAAGATATGAGTTTGTTTCGATTCCTAAAGCATAAACTTGTTCTCTTATCGCCGTCTAGATGTTATATGATACACTCTGTTTATATGTCATAAGATATATGTATTGTGTGATTATGTATTGTGTTAACTAGTTAATGTGCAAAGTGTAACAATGGAGAAGACAAGGGCAATTGAATAGACTCAGGGAGCTCATGATCTTAAGCAAAAAGGGATTGTAAGAGCATTAAGAAAGCTACCATATTGTGAAACACTTTTGAAGAACCTAGCTGGAAATGTAGACCCTAATTTGTCTTTATGTTACAAGTTATGTTTAGCAAATATAAGTATGGATGTATTTCTTGGAATGCACATGCGTAAGAACATTATGGATATGGTTTAAGTATGTACGCAAATGCATGTTTTAGAACTGCCTCTCAAGCTTTTGTTAGATTTCATTATGAGCTTTTGCTGCGCTTGCCCACTAACAAGTTAATTAAGGTTAAGAGATTTAGATAGCCTTGTGGGTGTTTCTAGTCGACCATCCGTGGCTGTGATGCACCTGCCCCTTTCGAGCGATGTATTACAAAATCGATATCAGACCAATAATCTTGTGATATTTGACCTATAGGGCTTGTGTGCGCGTGAGATTGACTATATGTTTGATGTTGTGTGTATATGTGGCTATGTGGAACATGTGTATTCTATGTGATCTTGACTTCCAATGTGGTTTTAGTTGACTTGGAACTTGAGAGTGCAAGATTGGTGTTATAAGTTTCACGGGCTTATTTTAGAGGGGGGGGGAGGCTGTTAAACCCTGAAATTTCATTGTTAATTTCGACTTATGTGGATATTTATATTTTATGTGCATATTTTGCGTCATCCATGTTTAATATGTATGTATGTGCCCGAGTTAGTGTTAGCGTTGCTATGTTTGGATAATAATTATTCGAATTATTATATTACTCAGACTTTGTTTTTAGAAGGGAAAAAAAAAGGAAAGAGGAGCCAAAAAAAGGAAGACTTGACCCGGAAAAACAAAGGGAAAAGAAAAGGAAAAGGGGCAAAAGGGTTCTTTTTT
>NCQV01066754.1:0-12071 GCA_002740545.1 Lophocereus schottii
ATGATCTGTAATTTCAATTATTGTGTGCCAGTATTGCATTCATTTAGAGTCATTCTGTATGGCCGTGTGAGCCACCATTTAAGTTACCTAGGGCTATACTTTTCATTGTTCATTTGTTTAAACACTAAACTGTGTTGGTTGTGATGCTCCGGGCGGGTGGCCCGTAGAGCTTTGAATTCCGGCGGGTAGCCGTTGAGTAAGTTAGTTTTTACTGTTGTGTTTTTAAGTGCAGGGAATTTACTGTAAGGCTTTAAGCCTGGGAATGGTCAATTTTTAGGGGAAACTCTGTCCGTTTTACTTCAGGATTTTAAAAAAAACATTAACATTCCTAGCCATACGGTTGGGGGCGTTACAGTAAGGGAAAAGTGAGTAGCCCAAGAAAGCTTCAAAAAAAGCTTCTCATGGGAGTGCATCAACAAACACATCTTCAACACCCACAACATCAACAAGAGCACTAACAGCAAGAGTAGCAACAACAGTGACTGAAGCTTCTTCATCAACAACATCGGGAGGTGCTATTAACCCCTCCCCCTAAAGCACAGTTCATTTGGTGTTTTTTTTTTTGGGGGGATGAATAGAGCAGTTGTTTGTACGTGGCGCGTTGAGTCCATATTAACTTGTCGAGGTAATTTTTTGGTTTACATATTGGGGTTGCTTGATGTAACCAAGATATTAGAAAATTTGGTGTATATTTTTGGATTGCTTGATGTAACTAGGATATTAGGTACAAATTAGTTGGGGTTAACATTTTTGGGGCAAGTGATTGCTTTCCTGACTTGGATGTAATGAATTTTAGTTAGGTTAAGACTTCTCTTTTACTTTGAATGTCTGTAAGATATTACAATGTCAACTCCTTGATGCAATGCTAGCTCTCTTTTCCAATTGCAACCACAATGTATTGTAAACTATATTTTATAGAAAAGGCATTCCGTTCATATTCCATAGAAGGATACAATTTACAACATTTGAACTGCATTTTTAATTCACCTAAGCAACAAAAATACAATTAAAATGCATAAAACAAACATCAACATGATCACTAACTTCAAGCAATCAATATTTCTTGTCCTGTAAAGGTGAAACTCCATTTTCAACTCCTTCATTTCTTCCTAACACCTCGTTGCCTCTCATTCAATGCCACTACCACTCCCTATATCCGCTTTGCTTGCCCTTGGACATGCCCATCTCTCGGATTGGCCACAATTTGAGCATTGTAGATATCTACAAAAAAGATGCTCAACTCCGACAGAAAAAGTGACGCGCTAGAAGGACGTCAGATAATATCAGAAGGTTCGATGGAAACACAGATGGAGCCCGACGGATTTTTGAATTTCTGACGGAAACATTTACCGTCGGAAATTCCAAAGAAAATTTCGACTAGTTTCCGTTGGAATCCGTCTATGCCGTCGGAGATTCCGTCGCTTTCTGGGCGGATTTCACGAGGCGCGCAGAGATCTGTCTTTTAAGTTTGGGGAAGGGGGGTTTTGGCCGAGCATTTGCAACGTGAAGAGAGAGAAAGTGAGGTTCGAAGAGAGAGAGGGAGGAGAAGGAAGAGAGAGAAAGGTGAGGTTTTTGAAGATTCCGGTAACCGGAAAAATTTGTCGTCGCCTATAATTGAACGGTAAGTTGTATTTTTAGTTAATTTGTTGGTTAAAATTGAAATATTTAAGCTAAATGATATTTTTTATGGTACTTGATTTTCTAAGTTTTGCCGCCACTAGTGCCGCCGCCGTCGGTAGTCCGTTTGATTTTTCGGTATTTAAAGGTTAGTAGAATTGTTGCGTTTTGAAATTGCATTAATTTGGTATGTGATGTTAATTTTTGTTAATTTTAATCTTGAAGCATATTTCTCTAGTTTAATTAATTTATTTTTTCCGTAGAATATGAATGTGAATTATGTTAGTCTTTTATTTAATTTGTAAAATATGTTTATTAGAATAAGTGGAGTAAAACATGTTAAGTATGTACATTTAAAACAATTATCTAATTATTGTAAAATGTTAAATATGTTAAGGATGTATAATATGTTTTGTTAAAGTGAATAATTTAAGTTTGTTTATTTTTTGTTTGATTTACGATATATGTTAATTTTTTGTAAGTATGTGAAGTGTACGTTTTTTGAGATATGTTTAATTTTTTTTATGATTTGTTTGATATGTTAAGAATTGTTGTTATATTTTTGTAAAATTTAGGTATGTTAAGTATATATTAATCTAAGTTTGCTAAGTATGTTAATAGTATTTTGTTATTTTTGTTTGGGTTTGTTTATTTGGATGAAGTGTGAAATAAATAGTTTAATTGTAGTTGATGCGTAATTAGGTTTATTTGGATAAATAATATTGTTATGTTAAATTTATTTTTTTAGCATAGATGTTTAATTACATTAATTGTTGTATTTTAGGTTTTGTGAAAATTAATTTAAGGAACCCGGGAATATACAATGTGAACTAAATATAAATATAAGTTTTTTTATTTGTGTCAGTAGTGAATATAAAATTTATAATAAATAATGTAACTCTAATTTAATATCTAATATATATTGATTTGAATAATTGAAATAGTTGTGAATAAGTAAGCATGTATAATATATGTTTTGTTTTGATAAATGATTTAAGAATGTTAAGTATGTTTATTTTTTGTTCGATTTGTTGTGTATATTAATTTTTGATAAGTATGTGAATAATATTCTTTTTTTGAGATATGGTTAATTTTTGGTATGATTCGATTGATTAGTTACGTATTTTTAGTTTATTTTTTGAATGATTAATCACTACAGTTACGGTTTTAAATATTTTGGATGAGTTTTAAAATCATTTGAAACTGTGAAGAGAGAGAGAGAGAGAGAGAGAGAGAGAGAGAGCAAAGACGAGAGAGAGAGAGGAGAGCATATTTGGATAATTTATTTAATCCGCTTTGATTTATTTTAAAGGTTAGTGAAATTGTTGTATTTTGAAATTATATATATTAATTTTGTATGTGTTCTTAACTTTCATAAAATGTAATTATGTAGCATATTTAATTTGGATAATTTATTTAATTTTTTTCGTAAAATATGGATGTTAACTATGTTAATTTTTCATTTTATTTGTGAAGTGTATTTATTTGAATAAGTGGAGTAAAATATGAAAAGTAAGTACATTTATAATAATTATATAATTATTATACAATGTTGTAGTATATTAAACATGTATAGTGTGTTTTGTTTTAGTGAATACTTTTAATTTTCTAAGTATGTTTGTTTTTTGTTTGATTTGTGATATATATTAATGTTTTGTCAGTATGTGAAGTGTATGTGTTTTTAAAGTACGTATAATATTTTGTATGATTTGTTTGATATGTTCAGAATTTATATTTTATTTTTGTAATATTGAGGTATGTTAAGTATATATTAATTGAAGTTTGTTCATTATGTTAATTGTATTATATTTTATTATTTTTGTTTGGGTTTATTTATTTGGATGAAGTACGAAATAAATAATTTAATTTGTGTTTGATGCCTAATTACATTTATTTTCATAAATAATATAGTGATGTGAAATTTTGGTGAATGGTTTAAGTATGTTAAGTATATTTATTTTTTGTTTGATTTGTTGTATATATTAATTATTGGGAAGTAAGTGAAGAATATTCTTGTTTGAGGTAAGGTTAATTTTTTGTTTAATTTGTTAAGTATTTTTATTTTATCTTTTGGGTAATAGTATTTTGTTTTTTTTTTGTTTGTCCATTTGAATGACGTGTGAAATAAATTATGTAATTTATGTTTGATGCTTAATTAGGTTTATTATGATATATTTAACAGTTCTATTAAATTTATTTTATGTAATACATATATATATGTTGAATTACATTATTGTATATATATATATATACACACACACACACACACACACACACACGTTGAATTAGTGAATATAATACTTAGAGTAAATAATTTAATCTTTAATTTCATTTGTAATGTATGTTGATTTGAATAAATTAAATAGCTGTAAAGAGGTAAACATGTATAATATGTTTCGTTTTGGTAAATGATTTGAAGTATATTCTTTTTGTACATGTGGGTAATTTTATGTATGATTTGTTTTATTTGTTAAATATAATTATTTATGTGCTTTAACATGGTGATAATGTTTGTTTAGAAGTTCATTATTGTATTCCAAGTATTGAACTGGTTAAATAGATTTCTAAAAGATATTTATTGCAATTAATTGTAGTTTACATAACAATTAAGGCAATCATATTAGCAACATATAGATGGGCTGTTGCATCGTCAACGGATGTATATGAGAAGAAATCCTCATGAACATGGACTTAGAGATGAGTAGTTAATGGGAGTTAATATATTTGATAAATTTGCTCGAAATCAGGATGAGTATAGAATTAATGAAGTGTATAGATGTCCATGTGTGAAGTGCAAGAATATGCAGTATTTTACACCTGACGTTGTAAAATCTCATTTGTAGAGAAAGGGGTTTGTGAAAAATTATTGATATTGGACAAGTCATGAGGAAGAAGATAATGCGGAAGCAGTGGATACAAGTGGTTCACATTCTATGAATTTTGATTACGATCACAACGATCATAATTATATGGAGAACATGCTTCATGCTGCCTTCTAAGCTAATAAAATGAACATGAGTAACCATCATGACGTAAATCTTGAGGTATTTTACACTATATTTGAATTTGCCCAAAGACTGTTATATGAAGAGTGTAACATAACTGAACTTGAAACATCTGTGAGGCTACTTAGTATTAAATCGGGGCACAACATGTCTCAATGTTGTTTCAACGAAGTTGTTGGCCTGATGAAAGATATATACCCACATCCTTGGACCTCGTAGGGGGGAAGTTCCACAATTTCAGAGAGACATATGGTTTAATGAGTTCAAGGCTAATTTTTTGTACAACGAATTTGAAAGTCGTCATTGGATTGCTTGAGATGTTTACTAATATGCTTCAACTTTGTCACAGAAACACTACTACTGGCATCCAGATAATGAAACTCAGATACGGCATGACTTTGAGTACAGTGGTGCAACTCGACTTAGGGATATTCTTGGATATGCCAGGAAGTACAATAAAAAGTCGAGGTGATTACCACCTAGTGTTTGGAATGAGATGCTCAAACATTGGAGTGAAGATAAAACATTCAAGAAATTGAGTCAACAAAATAAAAAGAATAGATTGAATGATGCAGAAGGTTTTGGTCCTTAGTTACATACATATGGCTTAATTCCGATTAGTGAAAGGAAAAGGCACCTAGTAAGGAATGTGATTATTAATAAATGTATTTCTTATATATAATGTATGGTACGTATGGATTGAGGTTTTGGTCCTTGTTTATATTTAATCACTCGTTACTTTTTTTCTTTAGGCCAAAGTATTAGGTAGGGAATCCACATGTGAGGAACTGTTTAAGGACACGCACTATAAGGTCAAAGACAAAATTTTCGTAGATAAAAATTCTGCAAAAAAATATATAAGTTTGACACATTTTATTCAGAGATTATTCATACATTATAATTGTCAGTTTAGTATGAAATAATTTCATTTTTGACAATTTTCAGGAGGACTATCACAGCAAATGGCAGGAGGACACTCAAGCTACAATTCAAGGGAGCTCCCAATTGTCCCCTATGACCCCAGAAGAGTTTTGGGTTAAAGAAAATCTAGACAAAAAACACCATGTATACGGTTTTGGCATGAAGGGGGCAAGTTGAAGAAATCAGTTGTAATAACAGCTGTACGTCACTCATTAGCTGAACATTTTGATCTAAGAGAGCAAGCGTAACTCCTCAATAAGGGCATAGCCAAGCAAGCAGAGGCTATAACTCAAATTGCCAAGAAACAGGAGAAGACAGAACGCATTATGAAAAAAGTTTTAAGATTTTTTAAGGAACAAAGTCAGGTTCTTCCAGCCAAATCAACTTGAACCCTGATTATGAGGAGGACTCTGAAAATGACAATGACGATGATCCTACAAATTTATCTGATTCTGATTAATTTATATGATCTGCGTGTAGATCCAAAACAATTGTGTTTGATTAATGTCGTGATTAAGTTTAATTTAGCACTTTTTTTTGGCAGATATAAAACTTTATATTTGGTAATTATTACATATATTTTATGTGATGATCATGTCATGATATATTTAAATTTTTTCTTTGTTTTTGAGAACCAAAAATTTTTTAAGACGAAATTTTTTTTGTAAGTCCCTCCCTCTGCAAATTTGCCTGCACCCAGAACCACTGACCGACGGAAGTTTCCTGTCGGACTCCGTCGGTTTCTATCAGACTATTTCCATCGCAAATCAAATGTATTTTTATATTAATGCCTGTCCAAGATCTTTGAAGAGTGAGAAATTTGGGGCCCACTAGATTCGAATTCATCAAACAATTTAGACAGGTGTTATTGAAAATTAAACTACCTGACCCCTCCATTTGCAACCATAGTCCTCTTCAATTGCAAGGTTCAAAACCAACACCAAACCCAACCTGCACAGATTTAGGGTTTTCCTTTTCCAATTTCATAAAAAAACACTCGGAGTACATGAAGGAGATAGAGACATCAGACTTTGAATTTGTGCTTTTCGTACTTACCTTTTTTTTCCCCCTTGAAGCTTATTCCCTCGTTAATGACGACTTTCAGAGGTTGAAAATGGCGGCTTTCAGAGGCTGACGAAGACAAACTGGATCCTCACGGTGTGGGGGTTTTATTTTAAAGGGTCTGCTTCAACTTTCACCAAAAAAAATTAAAATATTAATCATTAACAACTCAAGGGTACTATTGAAAAAACCATTGACTATAACCTTAAAAATATTGCTACACCATTGTTTTCACCAGAGCTACGTACTCAGAAATGGTATTCTAAAAAGATTACATGCTTTGATGAGTATACTGTTAAATCATTTCTAATTTGACAGAGCGAAAACAATTGAAGCACGAAACCTCAAGGTACATTTAGAGCATATGCAACGGTGATCTATGATTTCAGATCAGGCGCCCACATCTTCCACATTATCTTACAAACTAATTTTTTTTTCTTCTCTGCACCCCATGAACCACCAACTTGAATTACTAATAAAATAATACTTTATAGATCCCACTACTAAGATATTATTTGTCAAACTTTTTCACAAAAAAAGTTTAAAACTTATCTAGCAAAAAAAAAGGATGGTGAGCAAATCATGGCTACAAGTTAAACTACAGAATGAGCTGAAATGATCAGCATTGTATATCATTTTCTAAAACGCGGGCAGAAATATTAGACTGCGATCCTAATATTACAAATGCTCTTACGTAATTTTTTTTACATGCAAAGATATTTCCAGTTTTGCCCTCTACCCAACCCACTCTCTCACCTACCCCCCACCCGGTCACCTGTCGAAAGAGGCACGACTCGAAAGCCGCCCTTCACCTACAACCTGCAACTACTATCCAAATCTCCTATTACTTCCATTACATTCATAAATCATAGTCATTCAAGATCCTGTAAAACCCTAGATTTTTGTGTTCAGTACCCACACATCCTCTCTCTCTCTCTCTCTCTCTCGGTGCATCGACGAGATCGCTATGGCGACGATATCGAAGCTGTCGGGCCCGATCGCAGCCTCGTCTGGGATCAAATCCAGATCTTCATCCTCCGAAATGAGAGCAAGGTTTATCGTTGATTTCAATTCGAATTCATCCGCCTTCAAATCCAGGCTTTATTCATCCCGCTTTTCATTGTCTGCCAACCGCGTTGCCTCCTTCCCTGTCCTGTTGAGTTTCTCTTTATTCTCTTTCTCTCCATTTTGCTCTATTAATCTCCTAATTAGTGATTGAATTGGGGTTTGTGTGATTTGATGAGTTGTGTTTTGGTGACAGTGTGAAATGTGCGCAATCGGGTGGAAATGGAAGCGCAGTGAAAAGAACAACACTGCATGAGCTATACGAGAAGGAAGGGCAGAGTCCGTGGTATGATAATCTCTGCAGACCTGTTACAGATTTGATCCCCTTGATTGACAAGGGTGTTAGGGGTGTCACCAGCAACCCTGCGGTATATCACGACTTCTTTCTTTTTGATTCATATACTCTTGTGTCTCTGTCATGCGTGTTGTTGATTTTCCCTTTTATCAATTATTATTGATTGGCTATCACTTAATTGAATTTGTTTTTGGTGGGTTCCGCAGATTTTCCAGAAAGCCATATCATCTTCCGATGCTTACAATGATCAATTCAGGTACCCTTTGTTTTTTCAGACTGCCTTCCCCATCATATTATTTCATTTTTTTAAATTATTAGAGCAGTTCATTATTAATCATAAGACCCTTTTTTGATAAGGGGAGGGGGGGCTGTGCTTATATGAAAATAGGTTTTAAATTTCCATGCTTTTAACTTATTTTGTTTTTGCTTGGTGAGGGTGATTGTTTTCTAATAAAATCTGATTGACCCAATGGCTGGAAATGAACCTCCTTTTGGAACATAGGGAAATTGTATTTTTCTGATCTCCTTGTACAATTGGGCAGAATCATGTTATGATTTAACGCATTATGGTGTCCCATGCCCTCCCCCCGGGGTTAATAAAAAGGATGCATGAAATTTATGTTAAAAATACATAAAATTTTAGCATGGACACCTATATAATAAACCAGTTTAAATACTAGGAAGTTCCATAGTGATATATCCTTGGGTGAAATTTCTAAATCTGCCACTTGCAGTTAGGCACTTGAAACTTGAAAGAGGTGGAGGATAGGAGTTTGCCTTTGAAACCACTTACCAAACCTAGCATTCGACGAATACTAAACATGTTACTCGAAATTTATGTTGAAAGATATCTCCCCCTCCCTGATAAAAAAAAAAAAATCGTTCCTGGTAAATGCTTATTGAGTTCTTGCTAACTTTGGGGCTTAGGTGTGTCTTTGCACCCCCTAATCCCTGTTCTGCTAAACTCGTTACTGCTCAACCCAAATTGTTAAAAAAAAACAGAAAAAAAGGAGAGGAAAACGAAACCCTGTTCTGTTTTGATTCTGATTTACCTAGTTCTCTGCAGGGAACTTATAAAGTCTGGGAAAGACATTGAGAGTGCCTACTGGGAGCTCGTCATTAAGGACATTCAAGATGCTTGCAAACTTTTTGAGCCTATTTATGACGAAACAGATGGAGCTGATGGTTATGTCTCTGTTGAAGTTTCTCCAAGACTCGCAGATGACACACAAGGCACAGTTGAGGCTGCTAAGTGGCTTCATAAGTTGGTTAACCGCCCCAATGTTTACATCAAGATCCCTGCAACTGCTCCTTGTATCCCTTCCATCAGGGACACTATTGCCAGTGGCATTAGTGTCAATGTCACTGTAAGTATCATTCCTTTACTGATTAGGCCCTGTATCACTGCGATTAACAGAAGAATGGGATATTGGCTGGCTCATAGTTTGGGTTACATGGCATTGACACTTCGTATTTGAGGAGTCTCTGTTCTTCAATATTCTTGTTATTTTAAATCTATACTACTGCCTGGCCGTCTATTTGCAAGGGAACAATTCAAAACCTTTTCCCATTAAAAGGTGTAGGAGAATGTTGCATCATTTGCTGCGCTGAACATGTACATGTAGACATGTTCTCTGGGTGTGGACCATTGAGCTTATGCTTTGATATAATATATAATCAGTGTCGTCAAGGTTGCAAACTTGCGACTTTTTCTTTGTGATTATTTTGCTTTTGAGTACCCATTGATTATGCAGCTTTGTGAATGTGGCTACTACTCTTATTGTTTTAGTAGTATTATGGTATGGTAAAGTATGTTGATCTGTTACTGTTCTAGATAGAGATAGAAGGATATATTTTTATCAGCAGCAACCTTGACACACTGGCATTTTATTTCTATTTGTACTCGAGAAAATCAGACTTAGGTGTTATGCTTGGTCCTTGATCCAATATTGGGCCTACTGGCTAGTGGTGACATAGTGGTGATGAGACTTGTGCTACACCATTTTGGGAATATTTCAGACCGTACACTTTCCATGTACCTGGAAGATTTACTATCTGGTAGTTTTTTTCAGCTTTGGGTAATTGTCTTTGCTCTAGATCTGTTTTCTTGTAGAGTAGGAGCCATTAAGTGCTTGTTATATCTGGAGTTCAATGGAAATGGCCACAATTTGGTGGTGCTGTCCGGTGTAAACAGTTAGTCTTGAATTCATTTGTATGGGTTAATTGTGTACCCTTACACCCTCCACGAACAGGAGGAGCTCTGGGAATTTGTTTTGTTTGTTGATTGCACCATGTGTGTCTTTGAGCTGGATTCGGAGCCATTAGTTCAGGGAAAAAGTACTGTCATTCTGTTGATCTAGCAAATTGTTTTGGTTTGGTCTTTGGCTGATATCTGCCTCACAGTATTGCTGAAGTGCTAAATTTTGGTTTTAGAATCAACCGTGCCTCTGCTTTTCTTAATTTTGATCTTTTGTGCTAACTTGATCCTTTGTGTAACTGCAGCTCATTTTCTCTCTTTCCAGATACGAGGCTGTGATGGATGCATATTTGGATGGTCTGGAGGCCTCTGGACTTAGTGACCTTTCCAGAGTGACTAGTGTAGCCTCGTTCTTTGTTAGCCGAGTTGATACCCTTATTGACAAAATGCTTGAAAAGATAGGGACACCTGAAGCTCTCGATCTTCGTGGGAAGGTAACTTAATTATCTGCAATTGCCTTTAGCAACTCGAGGATTATAAATACCATGTATGAGTGCGCATTTGTCTAATTGATTTGCTATCCTAGGCTGCTGTGGCTCAAGCAACTTTGGCATATCAGCTTTATCAAAAGAAATTCTCGGGTCCAAGATGGGAGGCCTTAGTTAAGAAAGGTGCCAAGAAACAGAGGCTGCTGTGGGCTTCAACTAGCGTTAAAAACCCAGCCTACCCTGACACTCTCTATGTTGATCCTCTGATTGGACCCGACACTGTAAGTATAACCTTTGTTTTCTGTTTCCAATTCTGATCTTTTTGGAGGTATTGACTACTGTGTTAAATTTCGATAAATGCTCAACTAATCCAACTTTATGCAGGTTTCAACCATGCCTGATCAAGCCCTTCTGGCATTCATTGACCACGGGACAGTTTCGAGAACAATCGATGCAAATGTCGCCGAGGCTGAAGGCATTTACAGTGCGCTGGAGAAATTGGGGATCGACTGGAACCAAGTGGGCGATCAGCTTGAAGCTGAAGGAGTGGAGTCTTTCAAGAAGAGCTTTGATAGCCTGCTAAGCACCCTCGAAGCAAAGGCCAACTCCCTGAAGTTAGTGAGCCCATGAAGCACCATGCTGTATTATTTGTTGTTGTGAATGACTTGAAATAAGTGATCTCTGTGCCTCAAACGTTCTGTAAATTTGAATTCAGACTAGTTGACAATCCTGCTTAGTACAGTGAGACGTACTTCTTTTGTTGATTGCGTTGTCAGATGGACCAAAATGGGTTGTCCTTGTTTGTGCTTGAAAGCTGAAGTCTAATGCCTGTTAACTATTCGATTGTTTCTCAGTTCTCACTATGGTAAGTTGCTGTCTGATCAGTGTTAAGCAACCTGAACAAACACTGCTCTAGAAAGCATCTGCTGTCTTCAATGTTTATAATGAGGAAAAATGACTAAGTTAACGCTGATGTTTTCTGTTCGTGACTAGACTTGGCAAAACTAACCCGAGATCCGAAATCTAAACTGAATGATCCGGACCCAGGCCTGACATGACACCTGAAATATGCTCACTCGAAAATGTATCGAAATCCAAATTGATCCGAACCGAACCATACCGGTTCCGAAATTTTCTACAAAGTTGCTTATTTTGGCATGATGAGCGTATTTGATCAAAAATTGATGGACCCGAAATCGACCTGAACTGAACAATACCCGACCCAAACTGAAACAACCTGAAAAATCATTTAACCCGAACGTGACCCAACCTGAACTTGACTCGATCCATATCTGAATCGAATGACATATTTACCAGGTCTATTCGTGACCACGCTTTGTTACTTTTGTATTGGTAGACTATCTTAGTCTTTTCATGTCAACGTGGATTCATTAGCTAATTCAATGGCTAGTTATACGAAT
>NCQV01066776.1:1331-12920 GCA_002740545.1 Lophocereus schottii
GCGGATAACTGAAGGGCTATGTCCTGTAACTAATAACTAATGGGGTCACTAATTATGTGACAAATCACTAATTTATTGATGTACTTACCAGAACGTTATAATTTTGATAAATACGTGCTGATTTCTTAAAAACACAGACAATGAACGTACATGAATTTTTTAAATATAAGGTCACTGAATAATCTTATGCAAAAAAGTGCAAGGAATGATAAATTATGCCCTGATTCTGTACAAATTTATCATTGTAGGAACATACGGTTAACAAAAATATTTATTTCACAGGTAATAATTTAGTAAAAGAAAAATAAAAGCATAACAGAGGCTTAGAAAGAATGACTCATAATCTAATCATCTGACCTCTAATTGAGACTCAAAGCCCCAATATATAAAGTTTAGGAAATCTCAAAAATATTTCATTTAGAACACCAGGCTTGATTCCCATAATAAAATTTCCAAAATGAGGTTAGAACACAAATATGTCAGTTTTGATAAAACAACCATAACTTTTTTCATAGATCTCGGATTAAGGCGATTCAAAATGCATTTGAAAGCTAACATACTGAGCTATCTACTCATCAAAAATATAATTCTTTAATGAGCCGATCATTATCAGTTTAATCGTGAACTTTATCCTATTTTTATGAAATTTTTTAGCCCTCACTGTTTTAGGTTTTTCTTTCTTTTTACACAAATCCTCAACTCAAACCATTCCTTAAAAGCATGTAAACAAGCTCTAGTCTATTCCCACATCATACAAAATCGCCACACTCAAATTTACTTTATAATCATATCCAATAAAGATAAGTTTTCAATCAAATATACACCTAAACCAAACTTAACGCTAGTTTAATTCAAACCATACATTATGTGCCACAACCCTAGTTTATGGCCAACTTAGACTCACTCCAACTCATTTGAAATCACCAAAAACATCATCATAAACACTAATAGAGTAGAAAATGACCAAATCAAAGATAAAACAATCAAAATCCAACACTTTAACATCAAGCTTGCATGATTAAGGATTAACCATAACCCTAGCATGATCTAACCTCAACTCTACCATGTTCAACACCAAAATAACTCTTATTTCTTATCAAAACAATATGATCAAAGATCATAAACATCAAAACAATAATCAAAACTAAAATAAAAAGCAAAACCAACAAGATCAAGTTTGAAAATTACTCAATTTACTTGAAGATAAGTAGAGATGGAGGTGTTGTTTAGTGGTTTTGATGATGGAGGATGGTGGCTAGGGGTAGACGGATGTCGGGGGGTCAGAGATCATCGGGGCTGGCTGGGAAACTAGCCGGAAATCAGCCAAACAGTGGGTTGTGCTGATGCCGTGGGGGGAGAGAAAGAGAAGAGATAAAATGGAGTTTTGGATTGAGTTGTGTTTTGTGGACTGATCTAACTCTCCTGGCTGAGCTTTTAACTAATAAAGTAACATTTTTGGGCTAACCATGGTTAAACTTAATCATGGTAATTAGTTAAATTAATAAGCAAACTTATTGGGCTTCAAAATAGCCGAAATAAGTTGGGTTCGGGAAGAAAACGATTCGTAACGATAACGTTTTTAGAAAACTAAAAATTAAACATTTGTAATGTTACGGAAAATAAAATAAATTACTTAGATTAAACTTGTTAGGGCCTACTATCAATTCTTTCAAAGTTTTCGTTAA
The DNA here is from genome assembly GCA_002740545.1 of Lophocereus schottii. Lineage (NCBI taxonomy): Eukaryota > Viridiplantae > Streptophyta > Magnoliopsida > Caryophyllales > Cactaceae > Lophocereus > Lophocereus schottii. The sequence goes on from NCQV01066776.1 coordinate 3,017, forward strand.
TCAATTAAATAAACAAATAAAATCTGAATTGTCGAGTAAGGACCCAAATAAAATGTTCTCCATTGGGGTGAATAATTGTGATTAATAAATATGAGAAAAAATCGTGAATATGAAATAATTAAATAAATAAATATATTTAAATAATTTATGGTTTGACTCTTACAGTAGCTTAGATTTATTAAAAATTGAAAGTAATATATTTTTAAATTGACTCAACTTTGTTTGAAAGTCGACTCAATTTGTGTTGAAACGCCCCCCAAAGAAGAGGAAGTGGCATCGGTCAAGCCCAACTGTGGGCCGAACCGTGCCATGGGTTCAACAGCTTCACGGTTCACGCCATCAAAAAGCACTTGCCTACCCAGGAACAGGCATATGCACAAAGCCAGGACAGACAACTGAGCTTTTCTTCGTCTCCAAGTACCTGATCTCAGCCCCCTCTCTCTATCGCTCCCCCTCTATCTCTCTTTCCATCGCGCCAGTTCTGCTACTACGCTCATCTAGTAAGTGTTTTAGGATGTGGATTCCATTCGTTTCAGCGTTTTTTGATTCACTCGAATGTCATTTGTCACCTATTCGGACCTCTATCTCACAAATCTTGGTTAATTGTTTTGATTCGCGGGGTTCTGTTCGAGAATTTGTATGCTAGAACTCGGTACTTTATTTGAACTCTTTAGTATTGTGCGTATATTTTTTTGTCTCCCTGGGCCGTTACTCGCCGTTCAATTGTACGGGCTAAAACCTAGGCGTGATTCGACGATATTTTTCTGGAAGGTGTGCATATACCTCCGTTGGTATCTGGTCGAAAGTATTTCAAGATACCAGTCTGAGAAATTGAGATGGGTTGGCGTTGGTTGTTGGATTCATATATGACTCGATGTTAGGCGTAGGCGGTGTCCATAATTAACCTAGGTGGGGATTGGGGTTTCAGGCATTTGAAATACTCAAATGCCTAGTGAATGCTTGCATTTGCATTTACCTGTTGACGATGTTTTCTTTCGGATTTAAGACCAATTTGATGTCGGTGGAGCTTGTATCTGCTAGTTATTTTGCCAGACACCAAGTGGGCTTTTGTACTCCAAAGGTTATTTTGTCTCGTTGATTTGTGTTGTGTTTATTTGATTCTCTTAGGTTTACTGGGTACGCTATGAAGCTTGACACGAGCGATCTTGAATCAGCAGCTTCGATTTTTGGAATTAGTAATGGCCTCCCATCTGATGCCTTGCAAATGACCCCGTCATTTGAGATCCCCAACGCTACTGATGTAAGCTCAGCTGTATCAATTACATTGAGTTTGTTTGATTGCCTTTATGCAATTTTTCACTTTCCTAAAAATTTAATGGCCCTGTTGCCACAGTTTGACAGTTTTCAGAAAGATGCCATTCAGATGGTGAAGCCAGCTAAAGGGACAACTACTCTTGCTTTTATTTTCAAACATGGAGTCATAGTTGCTGCTGATTCCAGAGCCAGCATGGGAGGATATATCTGTACGTTGTTGTATAAATGTTAAATGTGATGCATATTTCATTCAGAATTGGCTTGCTTAAGATGGCATTCGCCCCCCTCACATAGATGGAGGGACAGAAACTCAATTCTTCTCACATGTCTGTAGATGATAGCCTTTTCAGTTTACCTTATTTTGTGGATCCTGGGTGCTCTGTGTTCCCTACTCCCCTTGACTTGCATAGATGCAAATTCTTGTCTGCCTTTCCTTTAAAGGAACTAACTTTTGATATTAGTTACCCCTTTAAGGACTTCTTGCTGGTGCCAGTTTTAGTAATAGTTTGACTTGGCTTTGCTCCTGCAATTTTTTTAACGTTGATTGTTACTTTTTTATCCGCACCCATTTATTATTTGTACTCGGAGTTTGTGACTTTAACCGGTGAAGGTTTATTATGTGTTTGGGTTGCTTAAATCTTGATTTCTTCAAACTGATTTCTGCCATATGGTTCATATTTTCTAAATTTTTCAGCATCTCAATCTGTGAAGAAAATTATTGAAATCAACCCATATATGCTTGGAACAATGGCTGGTGGAGCTGCCGACTGCCAGTTTTGGCACCGCAACTTGGGCATCAAGGTGGTATTCATCACATTAACCCCATTTGACCTCTACTCTGTTTGCTTCTGAGCTGTTATAAGGAGAATGAAACTGATGATAATTCCTTTCGTTTGCTTTAATGTCTTTGGTTAATGTTTCCCCTGTATTCAGGTTAATCACGTGTTACTGCTATTTGTAACGATGAGAACATCTGGTGGTATTAATGAACTGATGACAATAGTTGATAAATAGAGGATCTAAAGCAGTCCATATCATCTGGTGGTATGAATGAACTGATGATAATGGTTGATAAATAGAGGATCTAAACCAGTCCATATTTAAATGACCATGGTTTTATTGGAAAGACTCCATTCTTACTCCAATATTTTCTAGTGTTTCACATCATTTATTTTAGCACCTTGCTTTTGTAGACTGCCATCTTTTTCTGAGATAGGATCCAGCTGTTCGCCATCTTTTTTGTGTTGCCATGGTGTGAAATAAAGATACTTTGGCAGATTGCACAAATATGTGCATTATCTAAGAGTTGGGAGAAATCAGAATACTTTTCTGGTCGATTTGATTTCTTGCAATTCGTGTATATTGTGATCCTTTTATCATTGCAATACTAGCAATAGGCTAATAGTGATATAACTACAATGTCATTGGCGAAATGCTGTTGACACTAATTGGTCGTCTGATTCTAGGATTTCGTTCTTTTTTTTGACTTCGTTTTGGTTGTTCTGTTGGCTACCTTGGCTCAAAGGCACTAGTTAGGTTCTTATCAATGGAATAGTCTTTGAAGCACCTATGTGCATCCATTGGTTTCTGACCTACTTAGAACTGCTTGGCTGAATTTTATTACTCAGTACGAGCCACAATACTTCAGATGCCCTTCTTCTGCTGAGCTAATGATCTGCTTTTACGATTCCTTAGTGCCGGCTGCATGAACTAGCGAACAAACGAAGAATCTCTGTCACAGGTGCATCGAAATTGCTGGCAAATATTTTGTATTCTTACAGGGGTATGGGACTGTCTGTTGGAACCATGATTGCTGGATGGGATGAAACGGTACGGAATTATTTGTTATTTCATGTATCTGTTTATACTGGAGCCATCATAATACAAGACTCGTATGTGTGTTTACAGGGTCCTGGCTTGTATTATGTGGACAGTGAAGGAGGAAGGCTCAAAGGAATGCGATTCTCTGTCGGATCTGGTTCACCATATGCTTATGGTGTGCTTGATAATGGGTTCGTCTCCTTCGCTCATATTTTTTTTATATTAACTGCGATAAAATTGACTGCCAAAGGGGGTTCTAGTGACATTTGCTCCGCCTCTTCATCAAGGTGGGAGGTTCAAGTTTTCTGACGATGTCCCATGAATGATGGGGTCGTTTGGTGTTTTACTAAACACCCCCTGCCCAAAAAAATGAAAAAGTAAAGGAAAAAATCGCGAAGTAATATGGATTGAAAATTAGAGAATATTTGATTTGAGCATTTGGTAAGGTGATATATTGCAAGCTTTTATTTTTGGGGGTGGGGTGTCAATTTGTTTTATTTGCTACATGCGGTAAAATTTTGTGTGACTGAGAACTATATATAAATTGGTAAGTATGAGAGAGGAACATCTGTTTTGAGCTCTGTTTAAGCTTGAGTGGAGAGTGAGGACTGTGAATTAGAAATATTTGAGGTTTCAACTTTCGAAGGTTGTTAGGTTCTGATATCAGTCCCATTTGTGGGGTGGACAAGGTAACATAGAAACACTAGGTAGATTAGACTGGGATTGTTACTGACTTGCATCAATGTAATTTATTAAGGGTTGGCCATTGCCCATTGCACAGTCTGATTAGCCTTGTCAACAATCCAGGTCGCTGAACTGGCCTGGTTTTGTCAAGGGCAGCATTTTGTTATCTTTTTCCCCCCCGAAAAACGGGAAATTTTACGTGGGTCTCTCTTAATTGGTTTGATCTAGGTCAATGTCGGGGCCGTAGTGCGGAACTATTGTTCCAATCTGAGGCAAGGATTAATCTGCTCAGGACCCAACTTGCTATGGTTTGTTCCAATGGCTATGCTGCCTATGCACGACTCTATTCACTTTGCCGTGACTATTTTTTCTTGTATCTCTTCCAGGTACCGCTACGACATGACAATAGAAGAAGCTGCAGAACTAGCGAGACGTGCTATATACCATGCAACATTCCGTGATGGAGCTAGTGGTGGAGTTGTTAGCGGTATGTAATCATGTCTCTTTCCTACTCACATTCTATTTGCTTATGAAGACTGAACCAGTGTTTGCTCGTGCTTTAATTCTGATCCCACTTGGTGTGGTCCAGTTTATTATGTTGGTCCAGATGGATGGAAGAAACTCTCTGGAGATGATGTGGGCGAACTCCATTACCACTATTACCCTGTAGTCCCAGCTGAAGTTGTAGAGCAAGAAATGGCTGAAGTTGGTGGAGCTTAAGAGCGAGGAAGAAGGCATGTCAGTTGATGTGGATTGCCTGATTGCCAGAATGAGGAGGCTCCCTCTGCAACGCACCTGTGATTTTCGTTTACCTATTTGAAGAAAACCCCATCGCATGTTATTGTACTGCTCAGAACGGATGTTTTAGACACCGCGTTAGTGACTGGCCTCCTATTGAGTTGCTTGTTATGGTTCGTAAGAGATTTATTGGTGACTGTTGGCTCATGGATGATGGATCCCTCCCCCTACCCCTCAGGGCATAAAGTTCAGTATGATATACAATAACCGCTATGACAGGGTTTGGTAGAATTAAGATATTATTACAGGGGATAAGCTATCAATATTTAATGGTTTTAGGTGTCAACTTCAACCATCAAAAAAATACGAATCCAAGCATTCTAGAAGTGACATAATAGTGGACGTTGCTTGCTGGTGGTGGGCGATGTTGGGAAACTGGTATGGCCCCGTGAGTTGTGAACATTAATGATTGCATTACTTGTCTGTATAATATAATAGTTTACCTAGTCTTTCAGCCTATTGATTGATAATTATATCGTGCAGATTAGTTTACCCTACCCTTGCAAGGTGTGTCCACATGTCCTTCCCGCTTAATCCAACTTGGCTTTACGTGTACATACAAACGCAGGTCATATTGAGAACTCTAGTAGTTCTATGATTCAATTACAAAATGAACATTTACGTAGTAGCTTCAGAAATTAAAAAAAAACAAGAGTTTTTCAAAAAAAACAAAAAACAGTGATTTCTAGATTTGAGGGATTGTTTCATGTGTTTGCTACTTTGCTTCTACCATATCTTTTAAGACTTTTTAAAAAAATATTATTAAGTTCAAAAGAAATGAGAAAACGACATAGCAATAAGTCTAACATATGGCTATAATTAGATGTCGTATTATCTCATTTGGATTAAAAATAAAAGGAAGCCTCTTAAAATATAAATTAAACCCTCATAAGTTAGACAATCGATAAAACAATCCACCTGCAATTTATGACAAGACTCAATAAGGGTGCACCTTCAATCCTTTTTGGAGAACTCATCAACAGTTTGCCACATTTGTCAAATTAGAAATCTGTCTTTACCCTAAAAAAATCATCAGCAACTAACACCGCAATTGGAACTAGCCTCTCTTTTAAGAAGCAACAAGCGGCTAGCACCACATCAAGCTACCCCTATCACTGTGTAACTAGGCTATGGTGCCACCCGTTTGGCCCCAAGTGGAAGTCTGATATTCGTTCCTACTCATTAGGTTAACGCTTGATGTTCTTGATTACTAGCCCACCTCCCATGTAGCGCAAGATTCGCGGGAGGAGCCGGTAGATGTGGTTGAATTATCGATGCGTTTCACAATTGGTATTTTGAATTCCTTACTTTAGATTTGATCATATTGGGTATTAAAAATGGATTAAAGGTGTTCAATTCTTGTTTGCTGGGGTGAGCAGTCACAAAAGTGAATCATATTAACGATTTTAGTGATGACGGCTCGACGTAGAGACTTAACAATAACAAAAATAGGAAAGTTGGAAAGTTTGATACTTAAAATGAGTTATTCAATCTGAGAAATCTAAGACTATGTCTACATTTTTAGGATCATATTACAATAACAAACTGTTCGGATTTAGACAGTAGAAGGGAGGGTGGGTGATGGAGGGAAGGAAAGGGTAGAAGGGTGATTTACACCTATCTTGTTTGCATATTAATTATCAATGAATTGCATCATGTCACTCTGATGCCCTAGAGACAATACTATTTGAGATCTAGACGAGCTGGGCAACGACTCCTTACCAACCGTAGTATAGACCAATGCCTCACAGTAGCAACAGACCAAGGAGAGCACCCTCACTCAAACTAGCACGGTTCTAGGCTGGCTTCCCGAAAACAAACCTGTTACAAACATTCCAACACTCCATACGATGGCAGCAAAATTCTCCAACTCCTCAATAGACATATTAGTAGCCGCATGCTCCATATAATCGCGCATGTCACAAAATCTGCATGCCCAAAATGCTATGTCAATTGGTTGGCTTCCCAAACTTGTTCAACAAACATGCGTTTCAAAAGGGTACAGACATTTGATTCAATCGGGTCACCATGAATACTGCATTCCATTCCAAATTCCTAAATATGACTAGCAATGTTTAGGTGAGTAGGTAGAATTCCCATGCAGATCCTGCACCTAAACAAATGTGTACGAAGGGGAATATCCAAACCCCAAATAATCCCCCAAATATGGTATTTTTGACCGAATAACACGCACCAGCGGCAAGTTGATGCTCGACAATATAGTAATAGACCGATTTGACAGAAAAAGGCCATTAACAGAAAAATGTCAAATTAATTTGTCGTCAGGTGAGGAGGTGTAAAGCAGTATACTAGAAATCAACTCGGCATCACACGATAAGAAAAATTTCCTAACCAACGCCTCTCGTCAACACCTATTTTGGAAATCAATTAGGTCATAAACTTTAAGATATACATGAGTGATAGATGTAGGAGAATTCATTTCTTGTCCCTGCCTTCTCTTCCTTCAATCCAAACATACCGTAAAACTTAGTTTTAAAACAAAATTAAAACTAGATTCGAAATTTTCAATGAGACACCAATCTCACCTTTAAGCAAAGTCACCCATCATAATGATGAAATAATATTTTGACACATCAGACATTCCTGTATACATCTGATTTTTTTGATATAACATATAAGAACCGTATTTGGGACAAACTCAAAAGTATTAATTAACGGACCCTTAAACCTTAACTAACTGCCCCCACACAATCAATGACCCCATAGGCGAAACAATAATGCAATTCAAACGAAACAAAAGATTTTTGTTCCCCTAGTCCTACTGTCTACATTCCTTCTACCCCATCGTCAACACATTTCCCATTAAACAAAAGAACCCACGCCTGATTGATTTTGCCACCTTCAACGATTCAGACAGAGAGCAGAGAGAAATTGAAGAATGTCGTTCTCATTCTTCAAGGCTCGCCCGAAAACCCCTCAAGAGGTGGCGAGGGCCACCAAGGAAAGCTTAATGGCCCTGGATACCCCCACTGTTGCAGAAGTTAAAGCCCTCGAAAAGGTGTTCATTTCTCTTAATCTCCCTCCCCTTTTGGTTCTGGATCCGATTGTGTCTTCTGGGTTAATCTGAATTATGTGAAAGATTTAACCTTTAGTCAGTTTTTTGTGTTTCAATTTTGGATTTGGTGTCTTTTGTTGCCAATCACAATGCCTTATTGATGAATTATTTTTTAGCATAAATTCTTATCCAAGAATGTTATTTTAGGTGGAAATTGGTGTTTATTTCCATCTGGGTATTTCGAATTTTGGACTTATTGGTGGAGTTTTCAATGGATTGCTTCTTGATTGTAATTGGATTTCTGCTGGGGGCCTTGTGGTGTTATTGGGTAAAAGTGGATTCCTTGGTCTATAAATGTGGTTGGTTGAATTTGATTGCTTGGTATTATCGCGGGTAATGTGATGGGAGCAGGTTTGTTTCTTGTGTGATTCACTGCTAGAGAGTTCACAGATTTTGCTGTTATTGCAAATGACTATATTCAGGGAAGGCTTATAGCTAATGCCGAGCTATTTGTAGAACCTTTGACAAGATAGACTGGCTTTAGATGTTCATTTGTGTTGGATCTTGCTCGCGGTATGGTTTCTCCCAAGTCAGAATTCAGAAAAAGGTTGTTTTCTTTTTTTTGGGGGGGGGGTGATGATACATTCACTGGGATCTCCACTCAGTAAACCAATACTAACACACGAGTATTCAGTCGGGTCGTATTGTGTCATAGTGGAACCTTACATTTCTTGTAGGAAAGAGGGAAACTTCAGCGTATTCTTCATTATGATTGATCATCACCTTTGTCTTTTCTACGACTTATCAGCATGGGGTGCTTCATGAGTAATTTGGCTTTGGTAGAGTAGTGGCCTTCTTCTAAGTTTGCTAGGAATCCCTGGATTGCTGAAGCTCTATCATGCATTTGGCACCATTGAGACATAAACTAGAAGGGATGCTCTAAGACCATCTCTTTAGTGCAGTTATTAGTGTTGCCAACTGAAACAGCACCATTGGATGAGTGTGGGAATAAGGTAGTTGTGATGCTCTAGGGCCATCAAATATAGATCAAATTTCAGAGGTTCTTGTGGGCCCCTTTCCCTTTGTTTTCTTCTTTTTTTTGGGAGGGGGGATGTGGCTTGGAGAATGTGTGTGGTTAAAATTTAGAAGATTGGATAAATAAAAGCATATCATAAGTTACTGTTTGGGAATGACAGATGTTTGTTATATCCCCTTTGGAGGTAGTCTAGTGGTAGAATATCTAGTTTTGACGAGGAAGACCAACGTTCGATTCTCATCGTGCGTTTGTAAAATTTACCTATCTAAAGAAAGAGTGATAAAAAATGGTAGATGTTTGCTATAGGAGCAATTGAGATAGGCCTTAGCAGGAGCTAGATAAAGAAAAAATGGCATAGTTCAGTTGTTGTAGTTATGCACCTAATCAGGGGAGTGGTGGCTGGGAATGACTTGAATACTTCAGCCTCAAATTTATAGTTCGGCATGATGATCGCTAATCGATTATGCAATCAATCTATAATGTGCTTTGGCAATATTATTTAACAAGCATGCATCCTAAAGGCATTTGAAAGGGGCAAACCTTCATCCCCTCGTGTAATAGGTTGGCTTTAGTGGGAATTGTCCTGCCTGCTTGATGCATTAGACCCTTCATACCCCCCTCACTGTGTTTCAAGCTTCAACTGTGGTATGGATATGTCAATAAGTATGAAATGATTATATTTATTAATTCATCCTTATTCTTCTCTTTCCTTTCCCCTTCACAATATATATATTTGAATGATTACCTTCTCATATGTTGTGACATGAGCTCCCATTCTCTTTTTGCTAAGATCTTTCTTTGAATATGATTCCCAAACCAACAATTTCCCCACTCCTCCTGTAGTGGGTGTTCTCCGCCATTAGAATCATTTGGCTGTTTCTTGATAACCTCATAGGCATTGGAGGAGGTTGAAAAAAACTTTTCGACGATGAAATTCATGCTTTGTGGAGATGGCGAATCTGAGCCAAACACAGATCAGATCCTCCAGCTTGCACTTGAACTATGTAAAGAAGATGTGATTCCACTAATTATTCACAAGCTGCTCGTATTTGATTGGCAAGTAAGTCATGACAAGAATCCATACTATCAGATATATCAGTACTTGATTGCGCGCTTACCATTAAATATATGGTGTAGGCAAGAAAAGATGTAGCCTTATGTTGGTCTGTATTATTGAGACAACAAGTCGAGACCACATATTGTTGTGTGGAGTACATCGAGAATCATTTGGATTTGCTAGACTTCCTCGTGGTGTGGTAAGCTGTGGTGAATCT
>NCQV01066786.1:0-16075 GCA_002740545.1 Lophocereus schottii
AAACGCTACTTTTAAAAGTCAAACGTTAATACTATTAGCTTTTTAGAAACGCTACTCAAAAGGCTAAACGCTACTTAAAATGCTAGTCAAAATACTATGCTACCGAACACTAAAAATTACTTAATGAGTGTATTGATTGAATCAAAACGCTAAACGCTACTCAAAACGCTGCTGCCGAACATGCCCTTAGTCAGATATGAGCGAGTCCAGCCACTTTAGCACTCAAACCATCCACTGCTTACGGACTGAAAGGCGTCGCTCTCGCACCTTCAGCTCGAGCTTTGGGGCTCACAGCTTCTCTACGTTGCATGCTCGAAAAAGTGGAAACGCAACAGTGAACCCTGGCCCAATTTGTAGGCCCATTAATTTATAACTTGGACCGCAACCGCACAAGAAAACCAACTCTAGGCCCACTTGCCACTATGTGAATGCCATTGGGCATCATAAATTTCCTATGAATAAATAAAAATTCCCAAATAGCATCCATTAGCTGCACTTGCTCATTTGATTCCCCCCAAAAAAAGAAGAATAAATGATTAGGGGTATGAACAGATAAAATGGTCATGAGTATAAACTTTAGAATTTGGACTTATTTTAGATGAAACTGCATAAAACAAAGGAACTTAATCTACGAATAAAAACGAATTTTATTTCCATTAGTGGGCTAATAATGTGACTACTTTATTACAAATACAAGTTGATTAATAATCTATCTTATTAGCTCCTTAATGATTCTTTTTCAAATTTTAAATCAAAGATTGAAGTCAATGATGACCACTCTTTAGAGAAAGAGCCTTTGGAAAAAGATGGCTTGCATCTTCAAAAGTCAAAATCCCAACAGGCAAAAACAATGTACATGTCTTGCTGTATGAGGGAGCTGTCTCTGAGTGTGTCACCATGATGTTCGCTAACCCTTCAGATTATATGCCAAATGCACCCATCCTCCTCCCCCAAAAAATGGACCTTCCTTCCTCCCATATTTTGATTTTTCCAATTCAAATATTTCAAATTGTTTTAACACATTATTTTACGATCAGTATGTTTTGAGTTAATATCTTTTGTGGTTGAAACTTGATTTTGACACCCAAGCGTATATTTATTTTAATCGAACATACATTGTAAGTGTTGTATAGCAGATTTTGAATGATTAATGAAGTGTTTCTTTGTCAATGAAGTTTTGGTATAACAGTTAAAACTAACCCTATTATATTATGATTATATTGTACTTTTTTTGTAGCTTGTTTAGAACAAAAATATTTTTTTACAAATATAGTTAAATCAGTTTAATTTGTTCCATTTAAATAAGGTGTTGAAAAAGTTGAAACCGAGCTCCAAAGATTGAAGACGAAAAAAAAGTTATTTTGTATTCGTAAAAAAAAGGGCAGGGAATTTCAAGCCAAAATTCCCGTCTTTATATACCTGGCAGCGAACCACCTTCATTCTCTTCCCCCTCGTGTCCTACCAAACGAAAAAAGAAATCAGATCTCTGAGAATTCGAAGGAACAACAATGGCGGCAACATCTGCAAGAGAAGAGAATGTGTACATGGCGAAACTAGCGGAGCAGGCGGAGCGGTACGAAGAGATGGTGGAGTTCATGGAGAAGGTGGTGGCGGCCGCGGCCGAGGGGGAGGAGCTCTCGGTGGAGGAACGCAATCTCCTCTCGGTGGCCTACAAAAATGTTATTGGAGCACGGCGGGCGTCATGGCGGATCGTATCGTCGATCGAGCAGAAAGAGGAGAGCAGAGGCAACGAAGATCATGTCTCCACCATCAAATCTTACAGATCGAAAATCGAATCGGAACTCTCCAACATTTGCGACGGCATTCTCAAGCTTCTTGACACCAAACTCATCCCCTCCGCGTCATCCGCTGATTCGAAGGTGTTCTACCTCAAGATGAAGGGTGATTATCACCGATATTTGGCTGAATTCAAGACCGGATCTGATCGCAAGGACGCCGCTGAAAACACTCTCTCTGCTTACAAATCCGCTCAGGTAACCACAATGAGGCTCTTCGATTCGTTTTTGCACAATGTATCATTTGTTCTTTTGCATTATTTTGTCTTTTGTTTGTGAAATGCGTTTTTTATTGGAATCACATATTTTGTCTTTTGTTTGTGAAATGCGTTTTTTATTGGAATCACAGGCGATTTTGATTTGAATCGGCTTAAGTTACTGTCGCCATTGCCGTGGATTGTTGATTTTGTTCGTATTATGCATATTAGACATTTTACATTTTTTGCGCCCTCGGATTGGTGATCGTCATAGGCTGCCATTGTTTATCTGGCTTCAAAATGTTCGCGATCTTGCTCATTTCTTGTGTTTGTGAAACGTGGTTTTGCTAGGAACGAAATTGAAATTCAAAATCTTGTCAGAAATGTAGATTATTTCTCGATAAATATCAGTCCTTTTACTCCTTTCTGGCTTGGATTGATTATCGTTATAGGCTGCCATTGTTTACCTGGCTTAAGAATGTTTGCAATCTTGTTCATTTATTGTGTTTGTAAAATGAGGTTTTGCTGCATATGAAATCATGCTTCTAGAATCTAGATGGTGCTTTGTTTCTCGAAGAATGTCAAACTGAAATGCAGTGTTGTAGGAGAGTGTAGGGAAACAATCAAGATGATGATACGAGGACAAAGAAAATAACAAGGATAAAATAAAACACATTAAAGACTGCTATTGATGAAGTCACGAGAGGAGGCTGACAAGAAACTTCGGAGATTAACTTAATTTCTGTTTCTAAGTTTATGTTTTTTCCTCTTTTAATTTAACTATTGATTATTGATTGATCATGGGGATGGCTTCGTTGTAAGATGCCAACTGACAATTTATCCTTGTTGCTTTTCGTGATAGGATATTGCCAATGCTGAGCTGCCTCCTACACACCCAATCCGACTTGGCCTTGCACTCAACTTCTCAGTTTTCTACTATGAGATTCTCAACTCTCCTGATCGTGCCTGCAATCTTGCAAAACAGGTGAGAAGCGCAGCCTACAAAAGAAAATCTCTTTATTTGTACTTCTCTTGTTTTTAATGTTGGCCTTCTTTTTTTTCCTCCGACATTTTCATTGTGATCTCATTTGCTCGTTGAGTATTCAGATATCGTTCAGCTGACCGATGTACAAGCACTGACAAATTATCTATGCATTACTGAATGAATGACCAAAAATTCTATAATAATTGAAAATTTTTTCAATTATTATAGTTGATAAAATTTAAACCCTTGATCTAAGAGAAGAAATCTGAGCCATTGAAACGAATAACCTACTACCTGATACATAGGTTGATCCTTCTTTCTCTCTCTTCTGAACTTGCCCGCTATCTGCCAGGGTTTGTTGTTGTCTGCCTGACTGTCTCATGGTAACAAATTGGAGACATCCCTATACTCCTCTGTTTCTGAGGCTGCATGGCCAATAAACCAACGCCGCCAATCATGATAATGGCTACCGCAACTCCATTGTTATTCTCTGCCACAGACACCGATTGTGGAACCACCATTACTGCTGGCTTCCTCTCTCTCTCTGGGGCCAAATTCATACTTTGTTAAAACAAGGCATCTTTTCAAGCTACATTGCATGGATTAAGTGACTGGAGCTTGTCTTCCCATCATAGTATAGAAGATCTTGCCAGATTGTTTTCACTAGTACTGGTGAATTATCGTAGCACTAAATGATGACTAATATGTGTGGATTACAACCAGAAAGGGAGGGGGGTTCTACTCCATTTTAGCCGAACTGTTAAACAAATGGATTTGGTTCTAGTAAAGCTTGTTCTTTAGCCCCAAAAGAAAATATAGGAATAGAAATGTTGGTCACATGATTTATTTCAGCCTTGAGAATATGAAAATTAAATAGCTTGTCAAGATGTAATCTCGTTTGTCACCGATCCACCTACATCTTAGCATTTTCTTCATTCTCGAAACAACAATTTGCCGTACAAATTCAGTTTGATTACAATACCCACTTGCCTGCACAAATTGGATTTATGAATATCTACTGCTCATAATGCTCTGCCCCTCTCTCTGCCCCTTCTTCGGCTCCAGCAGCTCATGTGCCTACTCTGTTCTAATTTCGCTACCCATTAATCCCCACATTAGAGAATTTCATCCCTATGAGGATAAACTAAATGTTGGCGCTGGAATTAAAATGGTAGGGGGTATGTGAGAGAGAGCGGAGTCATTAGCCCGTACGACGTGAATTACTGGGCTGTTGAGGGGAGAGGGGGGCAAAAATCATGCTTGTGGTAACCTGTAGTTGAACATAAGCTTGCACTAAAGCAAAAGTCCGGATTTTCTCATCTAAGATCAATGGCTCAACCCAAATTTAATTATAATAGTTGAAAAAAAATTTAATTATGATAGAATCTTCGATGAAGAACTACATCTTTGTGATGAAACAATATGTATAGTTCTCACAATGTGCTGTCACAACTACAAATTGTATGCTGTGTGGCTCCATCTGATGATACAAGTTCCTGTCTTTGCAAGGCCTTTGATGAAGCAATTGCAGAGTTGGACACCCTCGGGGAAGACTCCTACAAAGACAGCACCCTGATTATGCAGCTACTCCGGGATAACCTGACATTGTGGACTTCTGACATGCAGGTACATTCTCGTCTCTCTTGATGCCTGTTTGATCCATTCTGTGTCAAATAAAGATTTCTGTTCATTTCTGATGTCTGGTTTTCAATTTATGTAGGAGGATGGAGCTGACGAGGTCAAAGATGCACCCAAGCAAGATGAAGAGAAGTGAAAGCGGGTATCTTAGAATTAGGGTTTGCATTTCGCTTCTGACGGTTACTTATGATCAATTGGGATTGCTGTTGAGCATTGACAGCTCCTAGCTGTTATTTTGATTTTATGTAACTTGCTATTTCGAACGTTTTGAATTGGTTGGCTGCATAAGAAAACTTTATCAGTTTATTTGCGATTATATCCTCCTGGAAGGTTTACTAATTAGTTATCACAGGAAGGTTTATCCAATCATTCATTCATTTGTTTGTCTAAAATACAAAGACGGAATGTAATTCATAATTTACATTATGAAGATAGAAGCTTTAAGTTGAAGTTTTAAATTTGACTGCTTGAGATATCAATCTGAAGTGCTTGTTTATTATTTAATACCAAGATCTTATTGCATGCCATAAGTGACAAGTTAAGACGAAAAGTTGGGTTGGTGGTCTGCAATTTGATGATATTTTTAAGAAAGTGCCATAAGTGGGAAAAATAAAGTATTAGTATTCATAAATAGGAAAGTGACGCGTTCGCAAAATTAACAAAATTAAGATTTTGCAAATAAATATAGCCTTTGGATCGTGTGCTTTCGCGAATATGTACATGCCTGTTCTTTTCGTAGGTAAAATTTTAAAATACTAACTTCAACCTACTTCAACTAACTTTAACCTACTTTTGCTATTTTAACAAAGTTCAATTTATCACATTAAAAAATTCAACTCACTTCAACCTACTTCGACCCACCTCAACTTACTTCAACCCAGCTCAACCCTTTTACCTACGCCAATTTACCCACGAAAAGAAAAGGCCCGTACTCTTGAAAACTCGAGAATATGTGCTCTTGAAAACTGTTCTTGTCTTTTTAATTTATTTCTATCCACTTGTATTCATCTCCAAACTTTTTATCCGTATGTATTTACATTATTGTCAAAGTACATGATTATGAAAGTGCACGTGCACTTACGTGATTCTGAAAATTCATCCACCCTAGGGGATGCAAGTTCTTATTCAAGATGCTTGTATCCACAATACCTGGTCAACTTATTTCTTCATGTAGATCTTGCAAATATGTTCTTCACCATAAGTATGAAGATAAGATAGGTAAAACTCTTCCACGAATAGGCTGCGTAATGAGTAATGTGTATTTTTTACCTTTCATTAATGATTTGGAAGTACATACTCCTTTCAATATTGTAAATTGTGAACCAGACCGATCTGAAAATTGAGTTCATGTGATCACAGGACAAGTTTTTTCATAACAGAAACTCTCATGATTCTTCTGAGCCGTTCATTGTACCAANNNNCACCCTGGTGAGCTGTTGAGACTTGAGATTGCCACTCTTTTTTGCAAAAGGGAAAAACAAAATAATCTGATTTATTCCAACGGCAAGTCATAAATATAAAAGCAACCACAAATTTTGAGCCTATTGGTTGAGGTTGCCTATTCTCGAAAACCAGGCCAATCCCTTCTCGTTTGGCCCCTATCCAAGGCAATTGCATTCATTCAGCTCAACTCTTTGGCAAATACGCTTCGCATTCAGCAGTATCACTTATAAGATGAGGAACGTAAAATTTGCAAAGTTTCGCTTACAAATATGAACAAATAGAGAAGAATTTTGGGTTCTAATTATCATTAAGCATCAACTGTTGAATGCTTGGGGTCTTATCACTAATGATCGTCATCCTTGCGTACACTTGGAAACTGTTTTCAGAAGAGAGAGTGACTTTGCCTCTGATATTGTGACTACTCGACCCTGAATATAAGCAAATTTTGGTGCTAGACAAGTCAATGCTGTTCATCTTTATGTTATTAGAATACTGAGTTAACATATAGAATTGCACAAAATATAAGATCCAAACACAAGCTTCCCAGCAGTAGCTCAAACACTGTACAAGAAATTGCTGTTTACACTGCCTTCGCCCCATGCTTCTGTGTCATAACATTTTCACACAAGGGTGATCATGTGAGATATGGGACGCTTAATGGACTATCCTTCCCCAAACTTTCTTTTTTAAAAAAAAAATTTTAAAAAAAAAAGAGATGCCAATATAACATTGAGATTCCAGAAGTAGATCAGTACTGACAGAGCAATGGGGCTACACAGAGGCTGTATACCAGTATCATTGTAAGTATAGACATGTTCTAAGGTTGACAAATTATACCCTACTGAAATCTAAAGTATTCGTGTCTCTTTCAATTCCCCAAGGGAAAAAAGGTAATCACGAAATGAATAAATAGATAAATAAACTATCAGAAACTATCTCCCGATAAAGGATTCATCTAAACAACTTGTATATCCCTGTCCGGTGGGTGTGGTAGCTCCTTTGGTATGTCTTTTGGTGGGTGTGGCAGATCCTTTGGCACATCTTTAGAAGGGTGTGGTGGTGGGTGAGTATTTTTCCTTCCCAAGAGGTCACCAAACCTCCTTAACAGCGCTTTTTTCTTCCCATGGGAGTTTCTATCAATGTCCATATCATCAAAATGTTGAGCCTCATCAAAATTCTCAAAATTGAAACTGTTCCCTTCATCAGTGCAAGCTGATGCTGTTCTTCTATGACTGCTTGGGACAGGAGCTGGGGCAGTGGCAGTGGCAGTGGCAGTGGCAGTGGCAGAGGCCGGGTCTGGGGGCTCCTTCACTGGGGATTCTACAAGGTCAAATATCGAATCCACAAGGACATCATCCTCCTCAGGGTCCTCATCAGCGTCTTTGTTTGCCTTAGTTGCCACAGTGGCAGGCCAAATGTTGTTGAGGGCAAAACTGAATGAACTAGACATTCTTCTTTCTTTTTCAATGCAATCACTAACTACTGGCTCTTTCTCTTTCTTTGCAGCAGCCTTTTTCTGTTCTTTGATCTCCTTCTCCACTTTGGCAGCCTCCTTCTTAGATCCCGCTGCAATAATTCTTTTCAACTCCATGATGGCCTCATTGGCCTCATTTTCATGGATTCTAAGGCGCTCAGTTTCCTGTGCAAGGGTAACTAGGGCTCTATCTTTCTCGGCAAGTGAATCCTTAAGATAAGCATTCTCCTCTCTAGCAAGACTAGCAGCTTCTTGCGCCACATTAGCTTCATTCAAAGCCTGCTTGAGTATATCTCTCAACTTCTTAAGCTCGTCCCTGCTTGCATTGCATGAATCCTGAGCATCCCTTTTCTGTTCCTTCAGTTGATCGTTTTCTTCCTGGACCGCAGCTTTCGCATCGTCAGCCTCCTTTATGCACTTGACAAACTCCATTTCTTTAAGGTTCCAGGCAAGAAGAGAGTCCTCTGCCTCTAATCTCAATCTGTCAATAGTATTCTTGAGCGTATCATTCTCTTTTTTAGTTTCACTCACCATGTTCTTTAAATTTTCGACTTCCTCTTTTGCTGCTTTGAGCTGCTGCTCTGTGGATACGAGCTTTTCTTTAGCCTGCTTGGACTCTGTGGCTACTTCTGAGAGAGCCAATGCAAGGTCATCCATGGCCTTCTTACCAGTTTCTTCCGCCTCAAGGGCTGACCTCAGCTCTTTCTTCAGAATACCTATTTCATCAAACAAAAGTCTTGTCTCTCTAAACCCGGATTTATCCCCCTTCTCAAAACGAGTGATAAACTCTCTCTCTACCTGGAGCTCATATTTAAGCCTCTCTATCTCTTCTCGCACAGCTCTATCTTTCCTTTGATTTTCCTCCTCTAACAATTGCATTTTATTACGAATCGAATCAACATCAAGCTTGGATTTCTCAAGCAATGTAGATGATTCAAGCAGCTTTGCTTCTGATTCCTTCCTTCTTTCCAGCTCTGCCTCCAACTCCTCGATCCTCCTTTTCCCATCGGATAACAAGCTTTCTTTCTTGGACAAGGTGGCCTTAAGACTCTGCAATTCGTCTCTTGTTTTGAGCACATAGGCATCCTTCTCTGCCAACTTGGATTCTACTTGTTTCAGCTTGGCTTTCAGAGAGTCAATAGTCTCATCCTTTATCTTTAACCCTCTGTTTGCATCCTGGAGGAACTCCTGCAGGCTGTTTATCTCATGATCTTTCAGATCATTTTTGCTAATCCTTCTCTTGATTTCTCTAAGCTCATCAAAAGCATGGTCTCTCTCCCTCTCCACCGCAGCCAATTGGGTTTTCACCTCATAGAACTCTTCTTCATCATCGTCGTGCCTCATGATTTGCTGCTGCGTTCGCAATACCCCAATGAATTTTCCCGTCAGAAGGATTGCATGAAAATCAGCATCCTCCTAAAACTCGAGATTCCAACACTACAGCCCAAAAAGAAGGAAAATTGGCACTCCTTGTAATTGCCAATTGTTGGCTACCTTTTCAATTTTTGGAAAAAAGATCATCAAAATAAGGGGTTCTTGTATATAATTTGACTCTTTTCTTGTGTGAAGAGAAACCATTGGATGGAAAATCAATTTATTTGGTTGCTTGATAGAATCCAGACAATAGAAGGAAAAATAAATACTGGTAATGAGGACACAAAAATATAACAGGAGATGGTGTAAAACGAGTAGAGCCTGAGAAAATTGAAGAAGCCTCCCCCAGAAAGAAAAATCCTAGTTTTCTAAGATAGTCCTTGTTGAGAGGAGAATCATAAAGGTCAAAAGAGGATAGGAGAAAAGAAAGCCCGTATATTACAAGGTAACATCTTGAATTAGGCAAAATACATGGTAATAAGAATCTTCCAAATTTAGACTTAGCTGCAGGAGAGAGAAGAAACCTGGGAAAGTTTGAATTCGGAACGTTCTATAGACAGAAAAGATCATCTTGCACTACTGGCCATTGAAATATATTTTTCCAAAGTTGGCGGGCTTCCTTGTTTTTCAACAGGATTTTGCCTCAATGCAACTGCCAAATCAGAGCGGGGGCTAACATTGGATAAACCCATTCAACTTGAGCAAATTGACATGAAGATATCTTCTACAACAACAATAACAACAATAAACTCCTAGTATGAGTCCCGCTTGCGTGGGGTCTAAGGAAGCTGACACTTCTGACTTAAGGGCTATTTTTAAGACATTTTTGCTGAGTAGCATGGCGGCTGCTCATAGCCGACCTCTGATGTCATGAGCTGCCTGTCCTTGATTTTACAACCCTCTAGTCTCTGACCTTATTGTTCTTAATTTGTGATCTTCTTTTAATATAGACAAGAAAGATCATGAATGACATCATCCAGTTTATGATAATGACAGAAGAAGAATTTCTGGTCAAAGGTTAAGTATAATGTTTAAGAATTAAGACTTCAAAAAAAAAAAAAATCATATTAAGAGAAATTCAGTCATCCTCCACTGTTCTAGAGGATTGGAAATGGGTCATTCATACAATTCTAGATAATCGAACGATTGGAATTTGGAATGTTTCGGGTAATCAACTTAGAAATCTCTGGTAAAAGATCGCAAGCTAAAGAACATGAGGCAATAGATCAGGACGAACTCAAAAACAACTGAAGAATTAGAAGCTCCACTTACAAGCAGAACTTCCAGGATGTCCAAAGTAGTAGCCTTGCAGAAAAAGAACTGTATCACTTTGATTGACACCTTCCATTCTCTTCCAGTGAGCTAAAACAAGAACCAACGATGGCGTGATATCCTTCTCCCATATTTCTAGTATTGAACCTTAGGATGCCAAAGCTGAGTGGAGTTGGGAGAGGATGGCTGACAAATAAAATCACACCCATACAGGAGCTGTACGCGGACCTAAAGAAAGAGAAGGATCCACTCGAAAAGAGTTTTTAATCTTGGGTTTATCTATCATGACCTTCAATGTGAATTTAGAGACTTAGAAAGTGGCTAAGGACAACCTTCCTCTGCATCCACCTGGAAACTTGACCAGCATTTTTGAGTTGATCACAAGTTCTCGGAATGGAATGATTCCAATCCTCAGATAAGCAACCCATGCATGCAAAATCATGCTTTACAAGGCAATATAAATACCCACAAGTTCCCTTATGCCAGCGCAAAGCCATTGGAGTTACTGATTGGTAAAATCGAAACAGTTCCCTTGGTCCGTACCCCTCAATCACGAGAGGGATATGCACTTTATCCATAAAGTATGCATAAACAGCTCAGTTAGCTAACCATTAGTCATTTCAGGTCAGCTCAAATTCAAACATTTTGCAAGTTACAGACTAACTAACAAGATTGCAACCCCATAAGAAAATGTCTCAGTACACGCCTGTTATCCTAACATTCCAAGTAATCTGGTCCCTTTGCTGAAGTTTATCAAACAATGTCTTAGCATCCTCTGTTTTCCCTCTTTACAGTAGCCAATATAGCAGTAAAGTTCAAGAGGCTTTTCTTCGACAACCGCTGAAACAAATCTCTAGTATCCCCAAACAATGCACTCTCAGGATACCTATTTGTCACCGCTATCCAACCAACATTTCTCCTGTGGAGCATGCAGACAACCTCATACGCCTGATAGGTCATCTCATTCTCAATCGACCCTGTTATCGTAGGACTTGGGACAACATTCCTTTCTAACATGGAGTTGAACAGTCTCTTGGCTTGAAACCCGTTTTGCCAGAAAGCCAGTATGAGAGCATTAATGGTAAGTTAAGAGCATCGCTCGTAGGCATTTCATCAAGCAGTTGATAGGCAGCCTCAATGTTTCCAGCCCGTGTCAAAGAACTGATTTTGACATCCAAATCATTGACGAACGGAGTTTGGACAATATGATCATGGAAATGGAGACCAATCCTATTGAGCGGAGGATCGCCAGTGAAGTTGAATATTTGGGAAAAGCCAGAGAGAAGCGACCACAGTCGCACCGAATGACCAGATTAGTCATTCCCAAGTCGCAACAAAATGCTCCTAATTCCTACTGGACAGAGCAGGCTTCTTGCTTTTTCTTTGTTTTTGAGGGTGGTGGTGTTTAGAAACTCGTATCTGCATACGATGTCACATAGACTTATACTCCATTATCCTGACATAATTCTGTTTGGAAACTTGAACTAACAATTCTGCTCCAAAATCTAATCTCAAGAGGTCTAATAATTTCTTGTCTAATCATCCATAATTATAAGATATATCACCCTCAGAGCATTCCCAATTGTAAAACATTTTTTGGACTCACCAATGTCCAGTGAAGACCTACCATTGCCACATCAGCTTGTAGTCCAAACTTTTGGCTCACAATCTTTCCTTTCTCTAATGAAAGGTTCACTACTTTAGCTTACCAAATAAAATAATACTCATAGACCAACTTTATAACACATAAGTTTATTTTTAGAATTAAAAAAACTAATAAAAAAATCAAAAAGCAAACCCATCCTACCCGTGAGTCAGCTCCCACCCGCGAGCTTCCTCACAAGTTGCTTGCCGTGACTGCTCACAAGCTGCTTGCCGCGAGCCAGTCACTGGAGATCTTCCCCCCACCTCACTCCCCTTCTCTCTTCTCCTTTGTGCCTCGCGAGTAGGCTACTGGAAATGGCCTTATAGCTATATGCATTGCGATTCATTTGCCATCAACTTTAGGAGTGAAAATAAACAAAACTTCAAATAAGTATGACACAAAATTAGCATTCAGGATTCTGCTGAGTGCTCCACATGAGGACTTGCAGAGTATACAACTTAGAAGAATTGATGTTTTTATGCCAAGTGGTTTGGCTGATGGCTGACCTAATTTAGGGTTTGAGCAAGAGGACATTTCCAAAAGGCATAGGCCAATTACGCAGATGCTTTGTTGAGCTCCGTCGCGAAGTGCATACGTACTTTCCTCCACACTTGAGCCCGAAGTAATGCTTAGCATATCACAGACGCCCAAAGTCGTCCTCAACGTAAGGCAAACGGAAGTCCTGCCCTGCAAGGTATTGCGATCTTAGGCGCCAGAAGCATACTGCTGGCACGCACCAGAAGAATGACATCTGGAAGGTTTGATGAATACAAACTCAAACTTCAGTAGATCAACTCATGAACCTCACATCAAAACCCATCAAAAACTTTGATCACACACACAGCAAAAAACAACAATGTACAGCAGCTGGATTCAATGAACATGAATTCATTGGCACACAGACTTATGTCAAACTGCATTAGATTGAAACGACTGTTTCACACAGATTAGTGTGGGCATTCACAAAACCAGCGACTTCAAACCAACAAATACCAAACAACATTCATGAGTATCTGTATAATCTCACAACACCACCAGCACCATTTAACTACACAACCCATACTCCACCAACAATGATGGGTTTCGGGTAACAAAAAACACCCCACTAGTATTCCTGCTATCCAACCCTAAGCAGTAGAAACACCTAACACATTACTATATCAATACGAAAGAAACCCTAGACATCATTCTTCAGTCAGCAATCACCGGCTTAAGCACGTTCACCCCTGATCCTCCTTGCAAGCTGAATGTCCTTAGGCATAATGGTTACACGCTTAGCGTGAATAGCGCAGAGGTTGGTGTCCTCAAAGAGACCAACAAGGTAAGCCTCGGCAGCTTCCTGGAGAGCCAAGACAGCATGGCTCTGGAAACGAAGGTCGGTTTTGAAGTCCTGGGCAATCTCACGAACCAGCCTCTGGAATGGCAGCTTCCTGATCAGCAGCTCGGTACTCTTCTGGTACTTTCGGATTTCACTGCATCAAAATCACCCATGTTTTAACATCAACAATACCCATAAAGCTTAGATTGCCGATATTTGAAAGCAGGAGTAGGGTGCATAGGATGCGAACCGAAGAGCAACGGTACCGGGACGGTATCTGTGAGGCTTCTTGACACCACCAGTGGTTGGGGCAGACTTACGTGCTGCCTACAATACACATACACAAAATCACAACTGAAAACCAAATCCACATTCACAGGATAGAACTGATCAAATCAACATGAACTAACCAAATACATTGCATTTTTAAAGAAAGATCAAACCTTTGTGGCAAGTTGCTTCCTAGGAGCCTTGCCTCCAGTACTCTTACGGGCAGTTTGCTTGGTACGTGCCATCTACAACGCAAAATCACAGCAAAAAATAATCAAACACAATGCATTTTCAAAGAAATAGCCAACGACTAACAAAATTCAACGCCGAAGACTTGAACCAAAAGAAAAGGCTAAACTTCATATTTTGAACTGAATCACGCGTAAATGTTCAAAATTTCCTGAAGCCCCTAATTTTCCACAATACAATCTTAACTAATAACCAATAAATCAACGACGCGCTAATTTAACACTAACCACGAACAACAAACCCTAGATATCGACTTCCTCAATCAAATCAAAATTGATAAACAACATTTGAAATTGAATTGAAACGACAAACAAACTGCTAAAGAAGAGAAATTTTGATCAAGATGTAGAACACACCTCAGGAAATCTTCAGAGCCTGAATCGCAAGGAATAGAACTATCACCCCTCCCTCTCTCTCTATCTCTGTGTGAAAAGAGCAGAAATTTGAAATTGCCAGGGGGGAGTTCGAATATATAGAATCAAGGTGTCGGCCGTGCTGGAGGAATCGGACGGCTGATGTCTGTCATCCGCGTGCTATTTTCAGTTTTGAATCCGACGGTGAATAGTAAGGATAATTGTGTTTTCTCATTGAAACCGACGGCTGCGATGTATCGTACTGACCTGGCACGGACCGAGGGGGTTTAATCCGGTTTTATATTGGTTGGATAAGAAGTACAGCTGGCAATCTTTTCTTTTTCCTTCTTAATTTATACCAAATCAGAAATAGAGTTGGGAAAAGGTGACCCGATTTGATTACTTATTCGAAACCGGCACGAAGTTAAGTGAATTTGGATATAAATTTTTGACCCGTTTAATTAAATGAATTGACACGTTCAACCCGTTTAATGAAATAGGTTAGGTTCAGGTCAAGATTTTAAATACGAAAAAGTATAAATTTAACCCGTTAAATTAAATGAATTAAATAAATCAACTCATTTTTTCATTTGTTATTTATCCATTTACTTTTTATTAGATAATTAATAATATAAAATTTTTTAAAAATTGTGAATTATGATGAATCAGGAAAATTTTAAAGAGTAATTATTTAATACGATATGTAAACGTAATTTTTAACACTGTAATTGTGTATTAGTTGAAAATATTAAATGTGTAAATTATTAATTAGGTAACTGAACTCAATTTGTTTATCTTAAACGAGTTAAGTGGGTCAACACATTTAAAAATTAAATAGGTATAGGTTAAGCAATCCGTTTAAGTTTGACGCGAATATGAATTCTACTCGACACGATCCATAACCCAACTCTAACTAGAAGTCGTGCGGATTTCGGTGTGGATAAGTAAGAATAAGAATTAAACAACCCGTTCAAATTACGGTTGATCCGCTGCTGAGGAGAAGCCCAATTGGGTTGGGCCTCCTAGGATTTTGATAACGCGTGTTCCCGTGGCCCAGCACTTATACCATGAACCCAAGTGTAGACTCGATTACGATGTAGTCGAATTGAAGGAAATTTGGTTTTTCAGGAATCACGAACTATAAAAATAAGGGGTGTGTTTTAGAATGTAAAAACAAATTATCATATATTACCGTTCAAATTTGCAGATTCAAGACTATCATATAATTATACTTGTGGCCTGTGAGCGAGTCCATTAGTTCGTGTATTTTTGGATAACGTGGCTTCATTAATCAATGTAATAAAATATGATATCATCTCTTTAGCAAAGAGAGTAACAAAAACCGAATTCAAATATACTTCACCTATTGTAGTAGTTCTCTCATTGGTTCATTCATTTTCATCTGGGCTTAGCAATTTTTCACATGTCCTTTTCTTCACGTCGTAAAAAATAAAAAAAAAAAGAATTGAAATTAAAGATCACTTAGTCTTTATAACATTGGAAAACCTTTTGTTGATTCTTTGGAAGCCAAAAGTATTCTTTTGAATAACAAACTAGTACTGAAGCTCTGCAATCTACTTGCACCAATAACAATACAACATTGTCACTGCCCTCTGAACTCTCAAGGGCATTACCTTTGCATACAAGGGATTTAGCCAAATCATCTATCCATTGCCTAAAAATAACAACTTATCTACCATTTTACCTAGCAACAATGTACGGAGTACATTACACTGAAACATAAGCCAAGCAGCTAACTGCAACGCGAGATTTGCTTTCTTCTTGTTCTTCAAGCTTCGCTCCTGCAGCATACATGACAGTCTACATGAAACCGCTTCAACAATTGACATCCAAATTTCTCCACAACATGAGAGATCATTGGTTTGTAATACTAGCCCACAAAAGGTATGGCAGGTTACCTAGTTCAACCATCAAGGCCAAACTGCTCGAAGTCCTCTTCTTAGGAATAGTCCTCTAGGCAAAATTTGGGAAATTATGGCTAGGTCCTCAAGCCTCAGGTCTTGAGGATCCAGGAGGCAAAAAGGGCTCCCACCAGCCATA
>NCQV01066801.1:9831-27820 GCA_002740545.1 Lophocereus schottii
GTACTATTTTGATTGACTTTGATCCCTTGTACCTTAGCCATTAACTTGTACCTAAGTAAGTTGTTCATGATAGATCTTTATCACAAGTATGTCACTCTTGATCCTAATTCTAACCCCAATAGTCTGTTATAACTATGTAATCCAGTCCTTGTGTACACTTCATCATTGTCTTAGGCCCTTAGTCTTCTGTGATTGACTCTCCCACCTGTTTTCGACATGGTTACTGCAATTTTGGTTTGCTTTAAAAAAAAAATATGAGAAAAAGAAAGAAAAAAAATAAAGTTTGGAATGACAGGTTTCCCTTTGAGGCATGCACCACTGGGCGTTACCCTTTGAGGCACATGCTACTGGATGTTACCCTTTGAGGCAATATTGCTACTAGGGAAGCTTGCTTCCCTTGTTAATAAATTAATAATGTAGCATGTGTCAGTCAGGCAGGAACCAGTTTGATTTTGGTAAACTTAAGTCCTAGGATGATGATACACTTATACACCAAGCACTAGGATAGATTCCAGAATTTGATGCACAATGGGGTGAAAAGTTGATACTTTGATGTCATGTATGTGGATAAAGAGTCTTGATATGTACACTATGTTTATATACAGGCTAATGTCTTTGTTGCATGGGTGATTTGGTCAGTTAGAATATGTATAAAGTTCTCCCTTGTATATCTTTGTGCTTTGTTTACAAATCCAAACTGTTTTTCAATTTCTGTTTCTCTTTTCCTTTTCTTTTTTCTTTTTCAAGATTTTGTATATATATCTTCTGCAAACCCTCACAAGACCTCACTCGTCCACTTAGGGGAACCAAGGGGTTTACAGGACTTGTTGCGTACGCTAAATGTAGTCGTATTCTCTACGAAAGTGAGTTAGGTTCTTAAATTAGTTTTTATTTTTGTTTTGCTCAATGACGAGCAAAAAGGTAGGTGTGGTGGTATTAATTACACCTATTTTTGACCCCATTTTAGCCCTTGTTTGACCCATTTTTCTCGGTATTTTCATGTCAAGTTTAGATAAAAAAGGGTCAAATTCACTTCCTTTGATTCAGTTGTGTTTATAATGTGTTTTATCTTACCTTCAGGAGAAATTCAACGGTTTTGATAGAAAGGAAGACTTTAGGAGCGATTTAAAGGAAGCATAGAGGTCCAACGAAATCCTAGGAGCACAAGTGAGAGCTGTAGGAAGCGCACAGCCATGCTACAAGAGTGCACAACCATGCTGCAGAACCAGAAGCTGCACACGGGCTGGTGCACGGCCGTGCGTCCTGCCAGTGCGTGGGGGTACAGCCGTGTGTCCTCGAAGCATGACCGTGCGTTCTACCTGCCTTCGCGATTTAAGCGATTTTCAGCCTTTATAAAGGGGCTTTTTCTTTCTTTTTAAGGGGGGCTTTTGGCGGGGCTTTCCTTGAGAAGATTTTTATAGTAGTTTAGGTTAGGTTTTAGCCAATAAAAAACTCAATAGGAGAATTAAATTAGGATTGTAGTTTGTATTTTGGGATTCAAGCTTGTGGATTGCCAAGTCTTCAATCAATTCAAGCATAAGTTTCTCTCGTTCTCCCTCTCTCTTTATTTCACGTTTTTGTTCTTGTTTTGATTTTGTTAGTTTAATTCTTGTATTTGATTTGCTTAGTTTAAATGTTTAGTCTTTATTATGATTTTGTGTTTCCTTTAGTTTTCATTCGTGCTAGTTTAGATTAATTCCTCTTTTGTGCATGTTTATGTTCTTATTTGCTAGTTTATGTTTAGTTTAGGTTTTCATGTTTTCGTGTTAATTAGTCATTAATCTTGGTTGATTAGATTGTACCTAGTCCTTGATAGCTAATTAACCTTGTTTATACCTCAACCCTTCCTTGTTTATGTCTAGAACTTAGAGTTTTCTTTCTTACTCGCCAAGTGTTCGATGAAATGCTTGAAAGAGCTTTCATCCGTGTTTTGGGGCAATCGACTTATGCTGAGAGGTGAGGTTAATTGTCTAGTGTGGGTGGAGAGAATAGTTAGGATTGGGACATGAAAATAGTCTTATCGCTAGCTAGATCAAAGGTTGTCAATCTTGTAGTTTAGTTGAACTAATCCTATGAAAATAGGAGGTTAGAACAATAAAACTAGCTCATGACCCTTGAGAGAGGGTTTGGGTGGTTTTAATGATGCAACCAACCATCTCTGAATACTAGCGTAACTTGGAAAGGTGAGGGCTTAACTTGATTACTTAGTTCATCTTATGTCTAATCATAGTCCCTTTGTTTTTATTTTAGTAGTTTAGTTCTATTTTCTATCCCCTTTGATTTTACCTAGCTCGACACGCTTTAGTTAGCCCTGGTAGTTGGAAATACAACTCTCTGCAGAAGACACCCCAAGTACTTAATGATACACCTTACACTTGGGGTTTATAAATATTAAAACTCTGTTTTTTCCCTAACAATAGTCCAATTGTAGGAGAAACCATAGGCAAGCCATAGATGTATGGTGGGAGTAAGAAGGGCACCGGGTCAATAGAACCCGTATTCACGAACCCAGTGTGAAAGTCCAGTCAAGAATTATAGATAGGTTAGACAAAACGTGGTGATGGGCATCAGGCAGTGAGAAAGTCGCAGTGACACCTGAAAAGGAGGGCTTAGACTATGTGAAGTGAGGAAAAGAAGCGGTGATAGAGCTATAAAAGGAGGCAGAGGAGGAGGAGTAAATGACAAATCCGAGGGGTGCGAGCCAGAGAGGCCAGCCAAGAAGGACGGTTGAGAAGTAATTGAAGTGATCACTTCTTCGCCATCATGGGTAGTGGAAGGAGGTGTGTGGTTGTCGATGGTAGAGATAGGAGGTGTTTTGGTGCTGGTGGTGGCCATTGCAGTGATACAAAGGAGTTTTCTTGCACAAGAAGAAAGGTGAGAGATGCTACGGTTTAGCATATGCCAGGATTTGGCATAAGCAAACAAAAAAAAAATTAGTATCAGTTGTGCTCTAATACCATGTGATCAATTTTGTGATAGAAAGGCTCACCTAAACCAAGGAGCCAGGAGCTTGTATATATAGATAATATAGTTATAAGTAAATCACATAAGTACCCTTATCCTATTAAGTAATTGCTCCCCTAAACATATTGCATGTCAAAAGCTTAGAAAGATCAAAAGAGTGATGGAAGAAATAAGGCACTGTGATTTTTCTGGGCAAGTCCTCTAGTTATGCATAACAAGGGTCAAGGAAGGGTTATACCCACTAAGGCACCTAGGGCCTCAACATGATAATCAATAGGTGACGTATTGTAACATTCAGGGAAGAGAATGATAGTGAACATGAGGGAAAACATGGAATATAGTAAAGGGGTCAAGGGATACATTGTCAACAATATCAAGACTAGGTGCACCACAACCACAACGTCCACATAGGTGTGCAATAAAGGAGTTTCATCAAGATCACGCACCTTAATAAAAACATCGTTTGACTCACAACATACGTCATCCTCATTAAAACTACCATTATACCTATGTCGAACTCCATCGGCTGACCTATAGGGAATGTGGATTAGGATAAGACATGACAAATGCAGCCCAGTCCTTAAGGGTGATAGGTGAGGATGGAGGAACAAGGGGTACAGTAGCCAAGAGAGGGTCATACTTCCTCTAGTCCAGGCTCCAGAGTAATAGAAGATACACCATCATCACACAAACTATCGTCAAATTTAGAGAACTGTACCTCAGGTTCATCTAATGCAACAAGTCATACAGACACAAATAATTAGCAAACTTAGTTTGTTGCTCATTCATTATCTCTATCATGTTGGTATGCCTAGCGAAACCATTAGCAAAAATATGACAAGGACAAACATCATTGTTGTAACTAGAACAATTACAAATCTTACACACAGGAAGGGCATAATCAAGGGTGTAGGGGGATGGGGTGCTAGAATTAACAAAACTAGTTTCAAATTCATAAATATCTTGAGTTAACCATTCAAGCAAATCTCAGGCTTCATCGACGATTCTAGCACCAAAATTCCAATGCTCTAAAATAGTACGAATCTCATAATATATAACCTCATAGACTATATTCAAAACTTTCCACTTCCCCATGCAACAATCATAGTGAGCAAGAAAGGCATATAATCTGTCAAATTATCTCCAAAATAATTCATGCTCATACACAAGGAAGTGAAAAATAGACATTTTTTTTTTAATTTTGTTTGGATTTTTAAAATTTTTTAAAGTTTTTGGATTTTTCAAATAACGACTAGTCTTGAATTAAGCAAAGCCTAACATTGAAAAAGGCCAATTCCTCGGGCAATGGTGTCATGAACTTGATGAGCCAAAACCATAAGTGCATGCTTTAGCTTTAGCTTTAGCTAGCAACCGACAAGTATGAGCTGTATCCCCATACCACAAGGAGTTGTGCTTTCCAGTACCAAAGCTAACTCATGTCTTTCGAGCTAGGCAGAGAAAGGGTAATAGAAGGTACAACTAAATTACTAGAACAAACAAAAAGGGCTTCGATTATGAATGGACCTAAGATATACAAATTAGACGAGTCAAGCCCTAACCTTTTCAAGTTACGCTAGAATCCAAAGATGATCTGTTGCATCATCAAAGCTCACATAAACTTTCTTTCAAGGGTCAAATGTTAGTTTAATTGTTTAACTGTTAGTTTTCATTGGGTTAGCTCAATTAAACTACAAAAGTAGCAACTCAGCACCTAGCTAAGATTCAAACTATTTTCATATCCAAATACTAGCTATCCTTTTTATCCACACTAGACAATTGACATAACCTTTTAACACAAGTGAATTGCCCAAGCGTGGATGAAAGCTCTTTCAAATATTTCATCGACATTTAGCTGGTGTCAGAGAAGACTCTAAATTTAAGCATAAATAAGGTAGGTTAAGGCCTAAGCAAGACCAACTAGCCATCCTATGGGCTAATCACAACCAAAAGTCACAAATTTTAAGCAGATTAAACATTAAACAAAAGCAAAATGAATAACTAAACAAACAAACAACCTAAAAGGCATGAAATTAAAGAGAGAGAGAGAGAGAGAAGATAAACTTAGACTTGAATCTTGAAATCAATAAATCTTGTACAAAATATACAAAAAACCTAGGCTAACTTATTTACCCCTGATTGGAGTTTTGAAGAGGACGATATAAACCCTAATCGACCATCAAAGGAATCGAGCAAAAGGCTTCCTAGAAAACAATTATAATTCACACGTAAATAGTGCCTGAAAGTTAGTTGGTACTTCTGGTTGTCACTATTTTTAATGAGTTGCATGGTTGTGGAAATTATCAAATTTTTATTCGCTCTCAGAAATTTTACACACCATGCAAATGTGCATGGCAGGCCATGTAATACTTGAAACTTTGTTCTTGGCTTCTTCAAAACTCTTATCAACTCCTCGAAACTTTCCTTTAGCCCAAGCATCACTCCTTGCCCATCTTTCAATCATGGATCATAAATTCATCAAATTTAGGCAAAACCATGATATTTTGGGACTGATTTTTGCCAACTCTAGGATAATATTATTTTCTACAAATAAACAAAACCAAGTAAAAATCGTAGAATTAAAAATTTATTTCAAACAAGTCAGATAAATGGGTGTACAAATTACGACTTTTTTGGGCCAAATACTAATATGATGAGCTCAAGCTTGAACCTACTCAAAATTTTCCCCATAGCCCATTAAGTTTTTCAGGTGGCCCGTTGAGCTAGTTCACAAGCCCTTCATGAATTAGCTCAATTCATTTAGGGTGTGTTTGGTGAAAAAAAAGGGTTGGGGACTTGAAACCTTAGATTTTAAGTTCCACTTCCAATGCTTGGTAAAAATTTTAGGGAGTGACCCTGTTTGGTGAGCCAAACTTGAATGGAACTTGAAACCTGAGGGTTCAAGTTCCTTTCCTTATTGTTTGGTGAGTGTTTTAAAGGAAAGGAACTTGATACCCCCATGTTTCAAGTTCCCCTTTAATTCTCAAGAACTTGAGCCCTCACATTTATGAGAGGTATCAAGTTCCCAACCCCCAGGGATCAGTTTTATTTTTTTTAAAAAAAAAGAAAATAGGTTGCCTTTCTCATTCATGCCTACTGCTCGTTCTTTCGTCCTCATCTCCTGCTCCACCTTCGTTCCTCCTCATCTCCACCAAACCCTAGACCTTCGTTCCTCCTGTTGCTGCTCAACCACTCACCGCCGACCGGCGACCTCCGCCACCACTGACAGTCGGCCAGCGGCCGTCCGCCACCGGTCCGCCACCGGGTTGCCGTCATTCGTCCCTCCTCCGTCTGTCTGTTCGATTTCCGTTCACAAATCAGCTCCATACGACGTTTCTCCACCACCACCACGGCCTCGCGCCCTCTGCCTTGGGTTTCGTCGTCGACTTGACCTTCTGCCGCCGGCCACCGAAGACGCCAGCTCTTCGCCACCCGATACAGCGGGTTCGACCCTCACCCTCACCTTTGCGAATTTTTTTTTTAATTTTTGGTTTCAATTCAAGAACGACCCATTTGATTATTGTTTCAGATGTGGAATTAGTGTCCATGGGCTTCAATTTATGATTATAGATCTGAAATTTGCTTCTGAATTTTTTTTTATGTTTTGTGATGCACCATTGTTGTTTCTCAAGGTGGCAGCTCATGTTTTTGAATTTGTGTTGGATGATTTTTGGTGTCAAGTGACTCAAATTTTGCTAAAAGACAAGTGAAAGTGGGCTATGCTGATGAATGTTCTAACTCAAATTATGTTGAATTATCATTGTTTGTGGTTGATGTGTAATGTTTCTTTGTTTATTAGATTGTGTTTTTTTCAAGTTTATTTACATGTTGATCAAGAAAAAAAGAGGAAAAAAGTACAAAATAATTGTTTTAAAAAAATTGCAATTAAATCAAACACTCACAAATGGTTCATGAATAACTTATTAGAACTTCATTTTTAAGAAAAAAATAAGAAAAGTTAAATAATATTCATATTTGCATATAATATTTTTAAAATAAAAACAGAATTGATTCCATTCTAAAACTGCTCACCAAACAGCAAGGAGTGGGACCTGATTCCATTCCAGTTTTCACCAAATAATTGGGTTCAGGATTCAAGTTCCATACTCAATCCCCATGGTTCAAATCTTGATTCCATTCCATTCCACTTTTTTTCACCAAACAGGGCCTTGATACTTGGGGTTATCAAATCCTCCCTCAAATCATTGGAAGTTGAACCCTTGGTCATTTGGGGGGTTTCAAGTCCTTATCCCCTTGGGTTCATACTTGCACAATCGTCCATCAAAATCCATTTTTTCTAGTCGTTTGTCAATTTGCACAATTCATCCAAACCGTAGTTGCAAAGATAAAGAAAGAGGAGAGAGGGAGGCGTCGCTGAATCGACCGTCAACGGGAAGGGGACACCAGCGCCATTCATCGGGAACTCCTCACCAGAAGAAGCCGCTCACCATTGGGCAAGTATCGACGGAAAAATCCTCTGCTCTTCTTCGTCTTTCTCACCTTTTTTTTCCTTTCGTTTTGTTTTCGTTTTCATTTCGGCATGGAAATACGAGTGAAGATTTACAGAGAAAGGACGAGGAAGGTGAACACCAAGGTTCAAATCTGAGTAAGGGAGATCGGCAAAGAGGATTTTCATAGAGCTAGGACTGCATTTGTTGTGAATTGTAGATGGAAAGAAACAATTTTTCTTTTTTTTTGGCTCCATGTAATGTAATTAATTTATAATATTTATTTCCTCAATTTGTAATATCTGGGTTTATAAAACTATGGTTAGTCTTCATTTCTCAATCAAATAAAAATATAAAAATGGAGTAAATTATATTACAATTCAAAAATAAAATATAAAAAATAGAAAATAATTAATTATAGAATACGAAAAATAGCTTATAATAGGATAAAAATATTTTTGTAATAAAACAGTATGATTCCATTCGATTGTTGCTAGTGAAACAACAAGAATGGAAATCTGATTCCATTCCCGATTCTTTTCCCCTAGGTTCAAGATTCAAACTTTATTAAAGGGTTCACGAATGATTCTATTCCACTTTTCTTCAGTAAACATACCCTTACACCTTTATACTAAACAAACCCTTACACCTCTATAGAAAAGTGTGAGATATCAAAATCAAAAATTAAGAAAGGATGCTTCTCCCATTCGAATGTAATACTCCTCTGGTAGCAATCCTCATATTATGCTTGAAAGATTTCCATATCAAGATTTGCCAATAATTAGAAAAACTGGATAATATAATTGGTGAAAAGCTGGTAAAGTTGGGGAAGCAGCTGCAGCGAAGGTGCCCAGGAATCTTTGCAGGTATAAAACCAAGTTTTGGCCCAACAATGATCTTCATGGGGCAGATTATTATTATTATTATTTCATCTTCTTTTATCATTTAATCCCCTTTTCAATAAGTTTAATGAAATAAAATCAAGTCAATGACGACGATAACCAGCAAA
This sequence comes from Lophocereus schottii, assembly GCA_002740545.1. NCBI lineage: Eukaryota > Viridiplantae > Streptophyta > Magnoliopsida > Caryophyllales > Cactaceae > Lophocereus > Lophocereus schottii. The sequence continues at coordinate 18,250 of NCQV01066801.1, forward strand.
GACAGTGCAGAGAATTAAGTACAGCTACACTAATTACATGGGATTTGCATTCACATAATTGAAGTTATAGATTATTATTTTTCTGATTTGGTGGTTTGATTATTGTAAGTGTGCAGAGATTTGCAGAGGACATAACGAAAGATGGGATGATAAATAAATTGAAAATCTCAACAAAATCCCTGACAACCATATCTTGATATCTTTGGCTCCATTTTCTCTGGAATGAATAATTAAAAAGCAATTTAATCCGATTTGCACTTGTATATGTCTCCCTTCTCCTCTTCTCTTTCCAAATCCTCTGCCCATTGTCTGTCTGACTTTACACCGAAGTGTGAGTTGTTAATGTCCAAAATCTTTAACCATATTCCAATTTTATTTCCATATTGGAAATGTTCATCAATAGGTGCTTTTCTTTTTCTTTTTCCAACCCATGAAAGTTGCCTGGAATTTGCAATGAAAGCATAATGGCTCCTAGGCTGTATTGATTATATCTAACTTAACATAATCTATTTTTTTAGAGAAAAAGAAAGTTCTTTAACAAAAAGTCATACAATGTTGGAGACAATTGTAAAGTGGGTAAAAAATCTCACATTGAAAGAAAAAATATAAAGTGGGCAAGAGTCTCACACTGAAATAATAAAGTGGACAAGAGTCCCACATTCAATGATTAAAAGGCCTTGAGCATGCTTATAAGCCTGTGAGTTATTCCACCCATTGCCAATTGACTTTGGAATGGAACATCTCATAACTTGTATGCATTACTCGTTGGATTAAGGCCCGATTTATGAAAAATTTAACATGGTATCAGAGTCAGGTTACTCAAAAAGTTGCCACGGCCCTCCATCGAATCATGCCACGTGTTGGGCCCAGAGAGGAGCCCACACGTGAAGGGGTGTGTTGGAGAAAATTGTGAAGTGGGTGAAAAAAATCTCACATTGAAAGAAAAAATATAAAGTGGGCAAGAGTCTCATACTGAAATAATAAAGTGAACGATTAAGAGGTCTTGAGCGTTCTTATAACCTTGTGAGTTACTCCACCCATTGCCAATTAATTTTGGGATGGAACTCCTCATGACTTGTATGCACTGCTCGATGGATTAAGGCCCGATTTATGAAAAATTTAACATACAACATCTCTATTTCAAAAGAGGTCTCTATGTCAACAAAGTTGATACTAAATGTACTTCTAACCGACCACATACTTGTAATATCATTCTGACTATAAACCACATCGTCGGACTTCAATTTATCTTTCTTGAATGTTAGTGAATTATAATACAACTTCGTACGACAGGTACTTGTGTGAATGATAGATTTGCCTTGAAAGAAAAATGCTCTTGATTGAATCATATGAATGTCCATTGTTAAATAATTCTTAATCAAATCCAATGAAATGAATCAGTAAACTAGGAAAAATCTCTCTAGCTAAATCAATGGTCATAATAAAACTTGCGTCGATAGGTAAGAGAAACAACTCGCACAAAAGGCGAGATATAAAACTCTAGAATGGAAAACCCTAACTCTCACAAGGAGGAAAACCCTAATTCTTATAAAAAAGAGAAGAATTGTAAGTCTGACAAAGAGTGAAAATTTATTAGAAGAAAACAGCAGTATCACCATACATCAAAGCCAGTTGACCAATTCAAACATACGAAGGCTTTATTATGTACTAGCTGTAGCTAGGGTAGTAGTAACCCCAACCAACTGGAAAAGATGATCGAGGTACAAAACTAGGACTTCGAGATAAGGATAGGGAGAGCGTAGTCTATTTAAAATCTAATGCACTTGACTAATAAAGCATCTTATAATGTTGTCTGGATTCAAAATCCATTTATATTAATTTTTGGAGTTTCATTAGTGGTCGGTAGAGAATTCGAAGACTTTCATTAGCGGTCTTATTAGAAGTTAATAGAGTTTTCTATTTTTTGTTAGCAGAGTAATTTGGATCAGGCTTAGTGGCTGCATTTACTTTGATATTTTATTTTCATGGTAACAGTAGACCTGACAAAAATTGACCCTGCTCGAAAATCCGACCCAAACCTGTCCGAAGATTTTGGGTTTTGAATATGATTTTCTCGATTCGAATCCGAAATAAACCAAACCCCAAAAATACGCAAATTGGCGGGTCAAACTCGATCCGAACCCGAATCCGCCCACTTGACTTGTACATTATATCATTGATTTTTGATTTTTCTCTAATTTATCCATCTTAAAAAAATGGTTAGTCATTTTTATTGAATAGTTCAAAAAGATATCATATAACTATTGCTTCTATTTACAAATTAAACAATAATAACCTTATTTTTTCTCTTCCATGATCTGAAAATAATATTGTTCAAAACTTTTAAATAAAAAAATGTTAAAAATTGGTATAAAATTGCACAAAATAACTACGTAATCTTTTTAAAAAAAGGTTAATTTAAACGAAGGTAAGTATTAAAAATGTACAAGTCATACCATTATATACTTAGTTAAACAAACATGTCTAATTATGACGCTAGTTGTAGGAAAATGGCTAGCCATATTCGTATTGGGCTTTGCCCATTAATAAAAGTTTACTTGATTAGATATTATGGGTTAGTGAATAAAAATATTAAATTATTAAATAGGTTATTAACGGTCAAACTGTTACAAGCTATTAAAATGCTCTAGACGTGTTGCCCATGAATGGTCAACCCGCTATTGACCTTCATTCAATTTATGCGCTGATGTAACCAAAACCAAGTGTGGCTTGATTCTTTGCCCGCCTATGCAAGATGTTTATATATCATAGTAAAAAATTTGAATATTTTTAATATTATTTTGAGAAATTACAATTATTATGCATTTTCATTAAATACTTACAATTTTGAGTAACAAATATGCAAAATTTTTGATTTTAAAAAAAGAAAAATAACTCACAAAAAAGGAGCGCTAAATCCGTTGGGTTTATCCGAAACCCGTAAAACCGAACCAGACCTGTATTTTACCCGAATCCGAAATACACCCAATCTGTATTTTACCCGAATCCAAATACACTCGACACGTGTTTAACCCGTCCGCCCGAACTGACAGGTTTAGGTAATACCCAACTAATGATTAAAAAAAAGGAAAACTTTTGAATTTCGAAACTATTTGTGAAGTTATTTGCTATATAGAAGGAGGAACTTTGATTTTGTTTGAACGTTCATACACTGGAATTTACTCAGGTCTCATTAATGTATTGACGGGGGCTGATGATTATTAAATGGTGCATCACTCGGGCCATAAGGGCCTTTAATTGTAGACCCCTCAAATTTTTTATCGGGTTGAATCCTCAACGGCATAATGTGCCCCTTAGGGTCTATTTGGATGAGGAGTAGTGAGGAGTAAAAAAGAGTAAGGGAGAGTAAGTGCTCTTTTTTATTCATACTTGGGACAAAGAAAAGGAGGGTAAAGATGAGTTAGGGAGAGTAACTCTTACTTCCCTCAACCCTTCATTTTCTTACACTCCAAAATGGAGTGTAAGGAGGGGTCAGGAGGGTTAGGGAGGAATAGTTTATGTATTTACCCCCACAAATCTGAATATAATACATTTTAATTTATTTAGTGAGGGTATATGTGTCAATTCCTTCACTTACTCTTATTTATTCTCATATTCTTCTAAACAAGTATTAGTTCTTACTCTTCTTAAACTCTTAAACAAGAGTAAGCAGCTCACTCTTATTGACTCTCCCTTACTCCTACTCCTCTTTACTCTTATTTATTCTTACTCGTCAAACTTACTCACCTTCCAGACGGACCCTTAGGACTGGTTAGTGATGGATGAAATTCTAAATATAAATGTCAGATTCTAAGTTTTATAGATTTAATTGCATCAATTATATAATACATTTTAATTTATTTAATGAGGGTATATATGTCAATTCCTTCACTTACTCTTATTTACTCTCATATTCTTCTAAACAAGTATTAGTCCTTACTCTTCTTAAACTCTTAAACAAGAGTAAGCAACTTACTCTTATTGACTCTCCCTTACTCCTATTCCTCCTTACTCTTATTTATTTTTACACTTCAAACTTACTCCCATTCCAAACAGACCTTTAGGATTGGTTAGTGATGGATGAAATTCTAAATATAAATGTCGGATTCTAAGTTTTATAGATTTAATTGCATCAATTAATACCTATCTGTGTCCTTCCAAAAAATGTTAAAATAATTTTTATGCAAAATTTTTTAAACAAATTTTGACTAATGAAGAGCATGTATGGAGGGCATTTTGGAATCGGATCAAAATAGATCAAATCGGTTCGGTTCCAAAATCGAAATCACATCAGACAATCTTGATTTCGGTTCCTAAAATGAGATCAAAACTAATATGATAAGAAAATCTCATAAGGTAAGGCTTACGTCCAATTTTTCTATTAGTTTTTAATGTAATAAAGTGTTCCAATCCAATTTTTCATTAAAAAACCCACCAAAAAAAAACCTAAAAATCATTTTTCCTGCCATTAAGGGCCTGTTTGTTTCTACATTTGCCCAATCCAACTGCTTTCAACTGGTCTCAACTGCTTCCAACTACTAATCGCTAATTCCAATTGCTCATAACTACTTTTAACTGCTTCCAATCGCTCGCAACTACTCATATTATTTTACAAATGCCAATCTACTGCTCACAACTACTCATAACTGCTCGCAACTGTTAAGTACTGATGACAACTGCTCCCGACTACTTACCGCTCCTTACAACTGTTGAAATGAACATATTAGGCATAGTCCCACGGGCATTGGTTTTGGTACGGAGTAATGATACGAAGATAAGCTAGATCTAGACCCTATTCGGCAAAATTAACGATTCAAGTAGCGGATAGCGATTTAGGTAGCGGATAGCTATTCAGGTAGCAGATAGTATTTTTAATTTAGTTGTTAGCAGATAACTGTTTAGAAGAGCAGTTGAATAAAGGCCATGTTTGGTAAAAAGCTGTTAGCTGTTAGCTGTTAGTTGTTTGTATTAGTTGTTAGTTGTTAGCTATTTATATTAGCTGTTTGAATTAGCTGTATTTAGAAAAAGTGTTTAGTAAAAATTAGCTGTTTCTAAAAAATATGTTGGTAAAATTTCATTTATACCCTTATTTATAAATTAGTTTTTAATGAGATATGTGTAATTTTCCCAAACTTATGGACGATTATGTCATTTCTACAAAACGTTCTTCTCAAAAGGCTAATGGAAATAGCTTTTTCAAAAAGAGCTTTTTGGAGTCAAACAACTATTGCAAACAGCTCTTTACCAAATACCCTTTAACTATTTGACTTGGTCAAAACAGCCAAAATCCTCCTAAACAGTTATTTTTTCCTAAAAAGCTGTTGTTAACAAATACCCCCAAAATGTGTTCGGTAAATTTAGCTGTTGGATTAGCTAATTAATGTAAATTGATGGAAAAGGATATAGATAATTTCCAAAGACAAAATTTTCAAAGGGTTATTTTTGGTAAAAAAATATGAAACGCTATTTTTGAATGTAAAACGTTAATACTATTAGCTTTTCAAAAACGCTACTTACACCGCTAAACGCTACTTGAAATACCAGTAAAAACACTACGTTACTGAATATTAAAAACTACACAATGAGTGTATTGACTTAGTCAAAACGCCAAATGCTACCCAAAATGCTGTTACCGAACACGTCCTAGTGAGGTTGCCCACTCAACTCTAACTAGCAAGGGAAGTTCTAAATTTTATAGAAATTGGGCCTTGATAAACTAAGTACGTATATATATGTAAAGTGAGGTTTCAACCGAAAACTATTTGCTTATTGATAAAGTAATTTACAAACTTATGACATGGTCAATATCCTTTTATTTTATAGAAGTGAAAGCTATAAATTGCTTCAAATTCCAACATGTCCCTCACTGGGGGAGTACTAACAAGACATAAGACTTGCAGCCAACTAACGGAATCGGGCACAGTGGAAAATAATAAACAACTTCCTACAATACCAATTGGGCTTTAATAAATCGTATAATTCATATAAGATAAAATGAAGCTACAATTCATCATAAACGCGATGAATTGATTATGATTGAAGTAATTCAGATACTTACAAACATACTTGATGGCCTACTCATTTTCTTAATATAGGACTTCAACACCCTACAAACTCCACTAGAATTACATAATTTCTCCGTTAGATGCAGCCCTGTAGGAAGGTTATTGTGACTTGTGAGTAGACAAACAACCCCTAGACTAGACAACTTAGGTTTCTAACGTTTCACGTACCCACTCCATCATGGACAACACGTGTCAAAAAGTTGAGATTAATAATGGCTCAGAAAATTATGCAAGCCAGAAGAACGGATGAAGTCCGCAGTCAAGTACATAGGCCATTGCACCGATAGGTTTTCCATACTTGCTCTCGGTGGTGAAGTGCCTACGTCTATGGTTCAGCACACATGAGCCAATTAATCCTACATTAATTAGTTGAATCATTGTGAGTTTCTTCGTTTCAGTATTTGTCAAATCACTACTGCTTTCAATTATTCTTAATCATTTCTAACCATTTTTAATTGATAACCGCTCATTCGAATCCCTTCTTACTGCTTTTAATTGCTTTTAATTACTCTCACATGCTCCCAACAGTTCATATTACATTACAAACATTAATCTAATTGTCTCGCAGCTGCTTCTAAACTACTCACGACTACTCACAACTGCTAACTATTAATCACAATTATTCTTAACCGCTCTCAACTACTAAGAGTATTCCCACCCAGTGTTCCAGTTTTGGGAACTCTGACATGACACGTCAACAAAAATTTTACAATTTTGAAACTTGTATTCCATCACTCCTCCAACCCATAGAACTCTAATTTTGATCATCCAATAAAAATATGTATTATGGACTCACCTTCTAACACACAACCTATTTTTTTAATCATTTAAAAACAATATATTTACTTAAAAAAAGAAAAAAGAAAAAATATATTAAAAATTCATAAAAGTGGCCCGCGGGGAGAAACAGACAGGCGTTCTCCCCCCTATCATATACGTTGTGTCGGCTGCAAAGAAAAGAAGTGACACACAGCAGATAAGTAGATCCCACACCTGTCTCGCATGTCTACTGCTGTTATTATTCTAACTACTAGTTTGCAATTACTGAAATGATAATATCCTAAATCTGTTTTCTAGGAAAATGCAACATGATAGTGCATTCGAAAATCCTATTACCCTGTGGTTTCTTCTAGTGCTAACATAGTTATTATATATCCCTTTGAGATGAAACCCTTGGTAGAGTTGTCTTTGTCGAAGAGCCAAAATCAAGAGAAATTTAATTCCAACCAAGCGTCACGCATCCGAAAATGACAACTTGACAGTTTAACACCAGGTATGTTATGCACCCTATGCGAGATTGATGGGTCGTCAGACGTCAATGATCATGGAAATTTAATGCTGGATTTGCCCACGAGTGTACGTGTACACCCACAATGGCACTACTGAATTACCCCATTCATTGAGGCACATGCCTAACTGTCACACTGGATTAATTTTGGCCCACATATGTACGTGTTTCAAAATTCAAAATGAAACTTGTTCCCATAATTGGCTAAGAGTAAGGGCTGCAGTTAAAGTTGCCCTAATTAGCTTAGATGTTCCTTTCCTCTCGTGTGTTCTATCCAAATGCTTGTAAATAGGTCTATTAAATTGAGAATTAGGTCAGATCATGAATGTCAACATATATGATTTTTTTGAAACTAATTCTACCTAATCTTTATGTAGATTGAAATACCCTTGATCCTAACTCTGACATTAGTTCTACGAGTGCTAGCTAATTATCGGATCAGCCCTGACCCTCAAACATTATATATAGAAAATGAGATTTTTCACTGTATTTTATTTCTATTGTAAAATTCAACATTAGAGATCCTACTAAACAAAAGATCAAATGATAATATAATATTCCAAAATATATCGTAATTACATATATTCTGCTACCTAATTTAGTTGAAGACGATTAGTTTGCTAAAACGATTACTCCAAAACATCAAAAAGAGAACGTTAGAAGGTTAAGAGTATGTGAGATTTAAAAAAGTGAATGGGTAGGGGGAGGCTAAGAAGACACTAGAATGTAAAAATAGAAAAGATTTTGACCAAATAAAACTCAAAGTATCTTAATTTTGATTTTAAATTTTATTTTCTTTTGAAAAAGTGAAGACCAGCGGATCATGTTACAGGGTCAAAATTTCTACTTGAACCTAACCCTTATCGTAGTCGGGTACCCTCAATTTAAGGGTCAAGGTAAGTCGGAGACTAAAAAGGTCAACAGTAACCCTCATTTTTGAGGGTCAGGATAGGGCTCGCCCGGCCCGTTAATCAGGTCTAATTAAAAGGACAGTTGGGTGCACAAGTATCCCGCGTTCACGCAGGGTCCGGGGAAGGGCCGCATTAAAAAGGTCCAATTGTAAACCACAAATTCAATTATCTGTCATTCAATGTATATATTGTTAATCAAACTCATGCAAACGAGATGACGATTGATTCGGGGCACCCAGTGTTTTAAGCTTGGCTTTTGCAATTATGGTTTAAGCTTGGCTTTTTTTCAACTTGACATAATAAGTCTCAATTTTCTTTTTGTAGTTGTTTTACCGACCCCTATATTAAGATTTTGGGAAGGAGAAATGGAATTTGTTCCTAGAATTCCCTTTTGTTTCTGCTAAAATTCATAAGTTAGAGATAAGTAGTAATCTTCATTACTTTTGCAGTCTTAGTTTTGTCACTATTTAATTGTTACTTGATGTAGTAATCTTCATTACTTTTCCCAGTGCTAGGTTTGTCACTGCTTGTTACTCGCTTCGGAACTCCTTTTGTTAGAGGCAAACAAATCCAACTACTCCAAGCCATAAAAAGGCTAGCAGTGCATGGTTGTGTGGGCTTAGACAAGCCTACATCAAGAACTATCTGGAGACATTATTTTCGTTGATATGTGACGCAAAGGATGATGTAAATAAGATTTTAGCTTAATTTTTGATAAGAAATTTCAAAAATCTTGTTAGCTGTACCAATTAGCACCCACATCATGAAACTTTCTGTAAAAGCTAGGGAACTGAGAGTAAAAATTGAAGGAGATGTGCCTAAAAGCCTTCGGTCACTGATCAGTACTTTAGTGCTCAATATTTTCCTTGCTAGCTTGTACTTTGGAATTTTATTTTATTTTTTTTTGGAGAAAAGGGCATCAATTCACGTTAAGTCCTGTATACCGGATTCTTCTTTGTAAGAGGCAAATTTAAGATGCCAAATAGTGAGTTACATCACAACTCAAAAAGTTGCAATTGCTTGCTCTTTTCTTTTTTTTTCCTTTAAAAAAAAGAAAATTAGGGAGTTTTTTAAAACTTATATAAAACAAATATTTAATTTCCTTTTTTTACAAGTTTTTAATTTCTTTCACTACAACATATTTGCGAATTTGTATTAAGTAAAACTGTCTCATATACAAAAAAAAATACAAAATACTTTAAGTACAACAATGCCAAGACGAAAGAAACATCATATGAGAATGAGATGCTTTAAAAGTGACACATCGAGCTATATCATGATTTCTCTTGACAACTGAGGCATAAAAG
>NCQV01066803.1:6559-17384 GCA_002740545.1 Lophocereus schottii
TATAATGTATTTATTAAAATAAGAACCGTATAATGGACAATCATTATTGTTAGAAAGGACAAATTAAAGAAAAATAAAAAATATAATATTCGGGTTGAGCGGGCGGGTTCGGGTCGTTAATTTGCGAATTTTTCGGATTCAGATCGAGAAAATCGTGTTTAAAATCTAAAATTTTCGGACAGGTGTGGGTTAGATTTTCGGGTTGCGACAATTTTTGCCGGGCCTAGTTTCAACCTCCCTATCAGGATGCAAATCCGCATGATATGGGGCAATTTGTGGTGCTCATTGATGTTCTTATGGACCTGATGACATGACTAGGCCTCTGTTGGGTTCAGTCTTGTAATCATCGGCAACTTCCTTAAACACAACCTATAGATAAGTTCAGTGGATGAGCCTACTTTATAATTTCAAAAAAAAAGGGGAAGAAAAATTAAATGTTATTTTTAAATAATATATTCAAACTTTTAAGATGAATCAAGTTAAGATCATTTTGTAATGCAAATTTCCTATACATAAGTTTTAATCTGAATATCTTTGTCAATTTTTTTTTTTAAAAAAACTTATTAGAGCGTTCCCAGTAGAGTTCTATTTTGTGGAATTCTGGCATGCCATATCAGTATAAGTTTCACAGTTCTGGAACTTCCATTCCTTCATTTTCCCAGTAAATGGAACTCATGTCAGCACAAATAATTTAATATTTGTTGATGGAGTGCACAACTAAACATATTTTATTTGTTTTATATTGTAAAATTTGTTTTTGCATATTGAGTTTTGTATAAGTTAAAAATAAATTTTAATTTTCAAATGAAAAAATATGTAATTTATATTTCCGGAAAATGTATTAATTTATTTTAAAGTATCTAAAAATTGATGAGTTAAGTTGTATTGGTTGAACGATTGAAAACATACGGAATATAGGCAAAATCAGATTTGAGAGTGAGTGAGAGTGAAAGGTAAGTAAATTTTGGGACAAAATTAGCATGCTTTTATAGAACAAAATAACACACAAAAAAGGGCCAAAACTAGCCGTTGCACACCCCCACCCCCATGCCCAACGGCCATTTCGGCCCAGATCACGAGGCCCAGCTCATTCCCACAACTTTTCCTTTTTTTAATTTTTTACTCAAAACGCGTCACTCCATGTTCGGTGCCAAGCCAAAACGCCGCGTTTAATGGCAGAAACTGACAAAAAAAAAAAGACCCGTGGGGCAGCACGCCTGTACGGTCTGACACGCGTGCAGCTGCCCCGTTTCCCGCGCTGCTAGCGCCCTACCGCCACGCATGTCACACGCAGGACCCCCTGACCCCTGTTCCACCCACTGCCATGCTCTTAAGGGGGGAGTGTTTAATGCGGTGTCCCTATTTATGTATAGAACCTATCTTTTTAAATCAACGAGATGACATTGATAATAATTTTGTATGTCCAAGCGGACCCAACCAAAAGCATAAAGAAATGAAAAGAATAGAAAAGAAAGGAGAGCTGCTTCATTTATTCCCCCACCCTTGTTTATGACAAACTTGTCCCAACCATTTGTGTGATGGACCATGTCATTTTATGATATTCTTTCTTCCCATGGGAGTCATTGTGGGTAATACCAGCGGTGTTATTGTCTAAATTTCTGTTTAGATTATTTACAGCTTCGCTATTTTTAAATTTGAATTTAGATTTTTGTCTATATTTATCAAATTTCTATACATTTTGCAATTTACTCCCTCATAACAATTATGCTAAATATAATGTTACATAATGAAATAAGATGCTAAATACAATGCTACAAAATGCAGGGAGCTGCTGGGCATTTTCAACCATAGCAGCAGTTGAAGGCATAAACAAGATAGTCACAGGTGACTTCATTTCACTGTCAGAGCAGGAGCTTGTAGACTGTGATAGGTCCTATAATGAAGGGTGCAATGGTGGTCTCATGGACTACGCTTTCAAATTCATCATCGACAATGGTGGTATTGACACCGAAGAAGACTACCCCTATACTGGTCATAATGGCTACTGCGACTCATACAGGGTAATACATCTATGATGTTCAAGTTACATTATGAATGTATCTGCTAAGTCATGACTGCAAGGTATAAGGGGAAGTGTAAAGGCTAATGAGATGTTAAAATTCCTTGTGCAGAAAAATGCCAACGTTGTCTCAATTGATGCCTATGAAGATGTTGCTGCGAATGATGAGAAATCATTGCAGAAGGCTGTGGCAGGTCAGCCTGTGAGTGTTGCCATTGAAGGTGGTGGTCGAGACTTTCAGCTTTATGAATCGGTAAGTCTTTCTCGATTTCCCTTCCTTCAACTCGGATTCCAGAAGCATGCTTATTTTGTCATGTAACCACTGTATCGACAAAAAGCTTTAGATGACGGTTGGAAGCCTAAGAAAGTAATACACTGTAACAGTCTTACCTTCTGCAATAACTCACCATGAGCCTCAATTTAAACTCGAACTTAAGACTTCTCAATCAAAAAAGCTCTCGAAGAGCCAAATCTTATGCGCTCTAACATTTCGACATTCCAATACCCACAGGGCATCTTCACTGGCAAATGTGGAACAGCCTTGGACCACGGTGTTGCAGCAGTTGGGTACGGAACAGAAAATGGCGTAGACTACTGGATCGTCAGGAACTCGTGGGGATTAAAGTGGGGAGAGGAAGGCTACGTTAGGATGCAACGTAACATTGAATCTAATACAGGGTTGTGTGGGATCGCAATGGAGGCATCTTACCCGATCAAGGAGAGTCCGAACCCACCTAACCCTGGCCCTTCACCTCCATCACCGATCAATCCACCTGTCGTATGTGACAACTACTACTCGTGTGAAGCCAGCACCACCTGCTGCTGCATTTTCGAGTTTGGCAACTACTGCTTCGCATGGGGTTGCTGCCCTCTCGAGTCTGCCTCTTGCTGTGAAGATCACCAGAGTTGCTGCCCCAGTGAGTACCCTGTTTGCAATGTCAAGGAAGGCACTTGCTCATTGGTAACAACTTTATCTTTTTTCCCAACTATGGTTCTGTTGTTTATAGATGTAAATGTATGAAGAAATAGCGAGTATTGTAGTATTTTTGGTTGGCTTATCTGTTTTCTTTCGGTGCATCAGAGCAAGAACAACCCACTGTCAATCAAGGCATTGAGGCGCACTGCAGCAAAGCCTAACTGGGCATTTGGCAGTGTGGGAAAGAGCAGTGCTTGAACATTTATCGCTGCCTGGCAGAGAGACTGAAGTGGCATCAGGAGTAAAAATGGGGAGGAATTGTTCGATGCGGTGCTTAATTGGTTAAGATCTGCCACCGGGTTCATATAAATGATTCATGTCAAGTAGTCCAAGGGCCCGTGTAACATAGCTATTGTTGCCTATATTGAAATTTGATGTTTCAGAAGCTTTATGGTGTAAACAGGGATTGGGTATAACCTTCATTGTACTTCAGCTAAATTACGAGTAAGAAACTAATTGGAATCCTTGTAAGAAATCATGGTATGCTTTCTATTCTTGTAATTTGTATCATCAATTACGGTTGTAATATAATGAAGTTCACTTTTTCCAGCTGATCTTCCACAACTTCGGTTGGTCGATTTATATGACTCTATTCACTGTTACCTGTTGGAAAAAGCCCTGAGATCATGACCTCTGGTGCGGTTGCCGTTGTATGAAAAACTAAACAAGAAGTACACTTATCACTTATCACTTGCAAGCATGTTTGTGTGTAAGAGCACTCGCAGCAGGAAGCACGCGGGTCATGGGTGGAACCCGCACGTCACACGCGTGGCAAATGCTCCCTGACAGCAATGGAAGAAATGGCGGGGCACGCATGGAGGAACCTGTGGGCGTTCCTCCATGCGTGTAAACTTTGGGAATTTTTTATTATTTGTTTTTATTATTTCTTTTTTTTGGAGTTAATAAATAATTTTTAAATAATTTAAAAAATAGGTTGTGTGTTATGAGGTGAGTCCATGATAAATATTTTTATTGGATGATTAAAATTGAGTTCCATTTGTTGGAAAAGTGATAGAATGCAAGTTCTAAAATTGTGTAACTTTTGTTGACGTGGCAGACTGGAACTCTGCTGAGAATGCTCTAATGAAGTTCACCTGTTTTTTCTGTCATCATTTATTGCTCTGCCATAAGTGCCACATTAATATTGGGGCTCAACTTTGTAGGCTTTGTTTTTTATCTTAGATCTTCCATTTCACTGGAGTCGAGTTACTGTTTGCCTAATAAGGGGTACAATTTTTCCATTACACATATATATATTTTTTCACATGACTCGAATTTAAGACCTTACTCAAAAAGAATAAGTATTAAACTATTTAAACTAATATATGTTGGTACAAAGGAAACACACCTACACCTTGCACCCGCACACTTCGCGCGTGCTTGGCGCAACCCAACTTTCGTAGACTTTGTTGCTTCATTATGATTATGATGTAACTGTGGGTATCTCCCTGTAAACTACTGGTGGTTTCTAGGAATTGGGAGCATTTTTGGGCCCAACAGATATCCTTGCCACTACCAAGTTCAAAAATCCGCTTAACCGGTCAGCTTGATTCATGACACCAAACGACAAGTCAGGTTTTGGGATGACACAATGACTGATCTTAAGATTTTATTTGAGGATCTTTACTTTTTGAGGCCTGGGAAAAGTGGCGAGTGGCGAATGATACTTCGTTTTTATGGGAATCTTTTGAAACGATTTTATGAGTTTTTATTCTATTTTTTCCCAAACATTATAATTAACGAGTATCCGAAACACCTGTGGACAATTTTATTATTTTACCCCGACTTCACAAAGAGCTGCTATGCCTACCCCCCCTTTCTTTTTTCTCATAGTGCTTGACCTCTAATGTCAATATGATTAAGACATTGTTCGGTAAAATTGGGCATTTAGGTAGCAGATAACGGTTTAGATAGCGTATAGCGGTTCTAATTTAGCTGTTAGCGGATAGCTTTTTAGATGAGAAGTTGAAACTAATGTGTTCGGTAAATTGAGCTGCTAGGCTAATTGATTAATGTAAATTGACATAAAAAGATATCAATAATTTCCAAAAATAAATTTTTTAAAAGATATTTTTTTACTAAAAAATATGAAATGCTACTTTTAAATGTCAAACGTTAGTACTATTAGCTTTTCAAAAACGTTGCTTAAAACGTTAAATACTACTTGAAATGTTAGTTAAAACACTAGTTACCAGATGCTAAAAATTAATTAATTAGTATATTAAGGCTCTGTTCGGCAAAATTAGCAGTTCAAAAAGTGGATAGCGGTTCAGGTAGCGAATAGATGTTTAGACAGCGGATAACGTTTCTAATTTAGCTGTTAGCCGATAACTGTTTAGATGAGCAGTTGAAATAAATGTGTTCGGTAAATTTAGCTGGTGGGTTAGCTGATTAACGTAAATTGACGTAAAAGGATATAGATAATTTCCAAATATAAAATTTTGCGAGGATATTTTTTGGCAAAAAAATATGAAACGCTACTTTTAAATGCCAAACATTAATACTATTAGCTTTTCAGAAACGTTACTTAAAATGTTAAACGCTACTTGAAACGCTAGTCAAAACACTATGTTGTTGAACACGAAAAATTACTTGATGAGTGTATTGACTTAGTCAAAACGCTAAACGCTACTTAAAATGCTGTTGCCGAATACGCTCTAACTCGGTCAAAATATTAAATACTATCCAAAATAGTAAAAGTACTATCGGCGAACATGGTCTAAGGCTAAATTTTTGTTTTGACTCTTTTATATTCCAATCTAAAAAGCCACGCCAGCTAAGGAAACATCCTTAAGCCATGAAACTGGATTTGGAGAATCCAGTTGGCCCATACAAAACATGCGCCATCACAAGATCGATAAGTAGGACCAACCGCGACAAATCACTCAAAGCCCAAAATCGCTCCCAAAAACAGAACAGAGGAGCTCGTTTCAGAACTCGAAACGTTTTCTCTCTCCTAGTCGCCGACTAGAACTACACTGCCATGGCGGCTCCTCCGCTTCTCAGAGGATTGCCGCTCCTCCGCCTCCGTCTGCGCCTCCATCACCATCACCGCGTTCCAGCGGCCGGATTGTTGGCACTGGTACAACGGCCGCTGTGCTCATCGCCGTGCGAGTCGACTCGGTCGGAAGAAGCCACCAAGGCCGGCGAACTTTCGAAGGTTAAAGAACTTCCGAAGCTGTTTGACAGTATAGATGATCCTAAGTTCCGTAGATGGAGAGATAAAGAAGAGGAAATTCTTCGGGATATCGAGCCTATTATTCTCCTTGCCAAGGAAATTCTCCACTCTGACAGGTTCCTTCCCCTCTCCAATCTAGCTTCTTATTCAACTCTTAAACGTGTGACAATTACGTATCATTGTTGTATGAAAGAAGCTGAAGGTATTAGGGTTTTGATGGCTGGTTGTGTGGGCATGAATTTGGTTGAGGACTTTATTTTCTGCATTGTGACTGTGGAGTCTTTGATGTTGGTTCACGGGGTTCCATGTAAAAGGAAATCATTTGTTAGCTACATGACTCAAACAATTATTAGATTTTGATAAATTTTTTCTGGCTGTAAAGTTTTTCACATTTTGGGGCCGCAATTGGATGAAGGTTCTAGGTTGAAGCTCCTGGATATTTTGAATCTGATTAGTCCTGGTATGATGTAACTACCGCATTAGCATTCTACTCCCAAGGTGACGAATGGCTAGACAGAACACATTCCACTGTTCGCTATTAGCATGTTAGACTTAGGTTCATGGTTGGACCAGTTGGTAAAAAGCAAACTACAACCTCATGACATTAGGATATCATTTCTGTAAGTTTTTGGTGTTGTGTTGATGGTACTTCGATTATGTTGTAATACTCATGTCGCTGCTGTGGTTCACATTGACAACCCCCCCCCTTCCCAAAAAAAAAAATCCCCAATAAGGTAATTTGGTAGTACCATGTGCTTTGAGATTGAACAGTACGGCCTAAGTATGAGAATATTGGAATACATGGGTTAAATTGATTATGATATCTTATTTTGGCTGGTCATCTAGACTTATTGAACCCACCCAATGCATGTGTCCATCATATGCTTAGTCTAGTTTTAGTGGTCTTCCACTTTTCAAATAGCTTAAAAAAAAAAAAAATCCATTTTTTGCATCTTTTCAGTCTTAGATTATTGTGGACTAAACAAACTACCTTACTAAACTATGTTATACCTTTTCTTAAATAACATGTATAGTAGCAATGGACAGGTTTTTAGCTATAGCCCAATGAAAACAACCTCTATGTTGTTCAAGTGTAATTCAAGGGCAAGGCTAAGGTTGCTAAATTGATCCTCCATAGCTGTTCTAGATGGAACTCCTGGGTATGGATATGGACGGATGTTTTAGTGTGCGTAATAGTGTAATATGGCATTAACTGTATCCTCTGTTGGGCGTGCTCTATCAGCAATAAGGCAGTTTGAGTTTTGGGGATCTGGGAAATATAGACTATTAGAACCAGGTCTCCCTTTTCTAGACAAATCTTAGCCTATAAATAACTTGTAGGACTGGAATGCTTTATGCTAAAATCACTTACCTGTGTTGCATGAGATCTTTTTGGTATTTTAATTGTTAACGTATATGTTAATTTTCCAGGCACCAAAACCAATCTTTATTGGACAATTGTTCAACTTCGATGATTGTAGGCTAAAGCAAAATGCCTCATTAAATTGTTTTTCTCTTTGTTTGTTGCCAAACAAATAGTTGGCAGTCAATGTCTCTCAAAATATGAGGCCACCAAGAATTGTATATCTGAGCCTACATGCCCTACCAGGTAAATGGTTTGTTTGGTCAGCATAGGGCTTGAAGTATGGCTTGCCCAAAGCGTTTTCTGTTAAAGTAGTGACATTTCAGCATACTCATCTCTGACAAGCTATGTTACTTGGAATTGGCTGTACCCATGTTCAAGTGTACAGGGTATGACATACGTACTTAAGGCGAGATGAAGGGTCCAAGTAACCTAGATCACAAGTGACACCGATTTGTGTCTTTTTGAGAACACTGAGTAAAAGATTCATTAGAGATGAGCTTTCTTGTCATGTACATACAATGCAATTTGACAATTTTTTGATGAGTGTGCACAATACTGGTTGACTTACTATCAAAAACAGGACCACCTATAGTTATACAATGATAAACCATTTACCACGCATAGAAGGCTAAATATTGTTTATCTCTGATCCAATTGCAATGCAGTTGGAAAAGCCTTTTATTGTTATCCCTCGTGATGCTAAAATATTTCATTTTATGACCTTATCCAGGAAACAATGCTTCGGAATTTCAGTTCTTGCTCATTAAAATAAATTCTAAGGGGAGTTCTTCTACAAGCATTATCCTCTTGGACTAGTGGGTGAATGGTGAAATACGAGAGGTGGGAATTTGATATCATAGACGGGACAATTGGTATTGAATGGCACACTGTCTTCTCCAGTTCTCCAAAATCTCTTTGTTGTACCACAATTCTCTATGTGAGTTTCACTTTTTAAACTCTGTGAGTGGCTCTTCTAGGCTTTGATTGGTCGAGTACTTCTTGATAAAACAACCAATTTTCATCAGAAACTCACAGGAGCAACCTTTTCCGCACATGGAGCAAGCAAATGCTTCATTTATTTTCAAGCTGCAAAATTATGTATTTCCTTTCAGTCAACCTCTCTCTCATTAATTAAAGAGTTGCATCAACTCCTCTTCCCTTTGTGTCTCATTTACTAACTAAGCCTCCTGTCTCTCTAACTTTACTACCTTAATTGTACATGAGGTAAGTTCCTTCTAGTGCAGTTCCTTTTCTCCTTGAGCTTTACATCTGGTACTTCCTAATTCCTGTGGATGTTTGTAACTGCTTGCTTCTTCTCTAGCTACCTTTTAATTTATTTTCAGAGTGCTCTTCTCTTGCTTAAACCTCTTTCCAAGAATTTTATGCATTGATATAGAAATGCCCTATTTGCTGATGCTTGCATGCAGATCTCTGGTGACATTGCGTTATTGGGATCTACAGAAGGGTGGTTGTTAATGTTTAACTACCTTTGTTGTTGGTAGGATTGCACCATTCTGCTTTGCAGATCAGAGTCTTAACTGGAAGGAAGTATATTTTGGTTGATGCTTAGTTTGTTATTGAGCTTTACATACTTTTTTGTGTCAACCAATGGAATCCCATCTGCATGCACCTTCAGATACATAAAAAAGATAAAAGAAAGGGATAAGAAATGGCTGTGGCTTCACCTTGTTGTAGTGTCTTATTTCAACATGTTTTGTTGTGTGCTTAATGGCATTTATTTCTCCTCTGTTTTTATTCATGAAACGTGAAATGTGACTTAATGGTTAGTAACTTTGTGGCTGGCTCGCATTGGTACTATACAGTGGTAAAAGTAAGATACAATGCTTAGAAGTCCTTGAAAAACTTAATTGCTATCTGGTGCATGTTGCCTTCTATGTTTTCATTGATGATGCACTCGTGCTTTGCTTGAGCAAGCCTTCTATTTGGTATCTTTCGTACTGCAGGAAGTGGAACATTATTCGGCACTAGTTTCTTCTAACCTTGGTGTTATTTCAGTTTATTATGGTTAATTGATGATCAAGCATTAGCATGCAAGAATGTCATCACTGGAAGCTTCAGTGATGATATATAAGGAACACAGCAGACTTTAGGATTATGCATTCTATTGGAGTATGAAAGTGGGTGTTGTCCCACATTAATAAAATTAAAGGGTTTCAGCATGGATATAAGCTTGTGAGTTTCTCCACCCATTTCCAATTGGTTTTGGGTTGGAACCTCATTTGAGCTTATATGCATGACTCTTTGTTAATTGCCCAATTGATATAAAAATTTTAACACGGTATCAGAGCGGGTTGCTCGATTTTGATTTGCCATTGTTCCCGTTTGATTAAAATTGTGTGCATGTGTTGGGCCTTATTAATAGCCAACACGTGAGGGGGCGTATTGGAGTATGAAAGTGGGTGTTGTCCCACATTGATAAAATTAAAGGGTTTAAGTATGGATATAGGCTTGTGAGTCACTCATACATTGCCAATTGGTTTTGGGTTAGAACCTTATTTGAGCTTATATGCAAGACTTTTTGTTAATTGCCCAATTGATATAAAATTTAACACAT
Source organism: Lophocereus schottii (assembly GCA_002740545.1). Classification (NCBI taxonomy): domain Eukaryota; kingdom Viridiplantae; phylum Streptophyta; class Magnoliopsida; order Caryophyllales; family Cactaceae; genus Lophocereus; species Lophocereus schottii. The sequence continues at coordinate 16,675 of NCQV01066803.1, forward strand.
TCTTTAATGGTGAATGATATATGTTCAGAATATGTCATTGTTATGATGAAGTGGCAGTGTTGTCTTCTCGGCGGCATTATTTTCAGGAACACCTGTCTGTTCTCCTAAAACTGATATTGTTTATCTGTTTACTCATCTCTATGTCAAGATCTAGACATCTGATTTCCCATGTTTTCGTTTTATCTGCATTGAAGCTGCTGGGAGGTGATTGTAACTCGTTGACGTTTTGTATTGGCAGGTACAAGGATGGAGAACGCCTTACAGCTGAGGATGAGAAAGTTGTTGTGGAAAGGCTACTGGCTTATCATCCACATTCTGAAGATAAAATTGGATGCGGGCTGGATTCAATCGTGGTAAGATTCATCCTCCAAACCATTTAAGTAGCACCTTCAGTTTGTTCTTTGTCTTTTCATGTGACTTTACATCTATATGTCACAATCCGTGATATCAAGACTAGATCAAGTGTGAAGCTTGATTTTATGGACTGGAGTTGGTATTTTATGACTACTTGGATTTCATTGGCAAGCTGTAAGCCACACAAACGTCTGGCGGGCATTGCTTTGCCTTGTCTATAATGTTTCAGATATGGAAACATGTAATAAATCTGTCTGAGAGGGGGGAAGCAAGCTGAGTGAACCATTGAACAAAGTTGGTAAGATTGGGGGCTGAGCAAAAGGTTGGATAGTTGTGCTTATGTTTTTTTTTTTTTT
>NCQV01066807.1:6762-19827 GCA_002740545.1 Lophocereus schottii
ATTTAACAAATAATTTATGTTAGTTAATCTTACATGATATATAAATATTTTTTATGTCACATAACTTCAATTGATATTAAAAAAGAAAACATTTAACATTAAAAAGATATTTTGATAATAATTACTAAAATTAGGAAAAAGTATAAATGTAATTTTATATATCACACAAGTCTTAATTCATAATTCATATCAAAAAGAAAAATAAATATCCAGTGAAAAATTATTTTCGTAGAAAAATAATGAAATTGAGTAATGGGTATAGGTGAAATTTTATCAAATGGCGTTGTTAGGAACAGCTAATTTCACCAAATATTTTTTTCATAAACAGCTAATGCAATTAGCTAAGTCAAACAGCTAATGCAATCAACTAACAGTTAACAACTAACAGTTGATTGTCAAACAAGGCCTATGTCTGGAGTAAAATAGAAATTGGGTCAAGCCTAAAACCCGGCTAGGATCCCTAAGTCTCTAGTTGACAGAGTCTATCAGTGTGCATGCATGGAGTCTAGAATAAAAAAGGGGTAAATTTGGGCCTGGTTAGAACCTAACTGGGATCTAGTTAGGAAGTCAGGATATGTCTCCGTCCCTTAAGCTCTACATTCATGGCATAGGATGATATTTTGCACTTTCAGTGTTATTGTTATCTCCATAAATCAACATAGTTCATTTAGGGTCTTAGTACATCAATTGTGGAATACTCGAGGTCAAAGAGTCATGTGTCACTGGATCTCATCGCATATAGTCCATGAGTCCATCTAGGCCCAAGGAGCATAATATGACCTATTACACCTCTAGAACACTAGTGCATTCTACGTTGCATCCAATCGTACATCATATTTATAATGTATAAGCCTAAGTAAGACCTGGATATCTTACCCATGCATAAGTTTATGCTCCATGCATCATATTCCCTAAATCTTAGACCCCTATATGAGTCCACCTAGATCCACTCATATGCCAAAACTAGCACATTCTCGACAAACCAAACCACAATCATATTTAGGTTAGGATAGGCATATGATTCTCCTCAAAAAGACTTGAGTCCCACTTAGGCTTATGAAGCAGCTTTCTAAGCCCAACTTAGGACATAATCCAGGATAAAGCCTGATTTTAGCCTAAAACTCCATATCTTAACCCCATGTTAGCCTAAACCTTCAAGCCTATCAAGCTAGTGTCTCCTTCTCTTCCAATTGCAAGTCATTAACCATTTCTTTTAGCCCATATCTAGCATGGTTAACCACTCATAACATTCCACCTCTTAAGACCGTCACCATATTACTCAGGATAGGGAAGACTAAGGTATACAAGTAGAGTCCATAAACTGTGAGACTTTTGCCTGGAGAAGAGTCTAAGGAAACTCCACTAGTTTGATCAAAGTCAAAACCCAAGTCAAAGTCCGATACTTCACCAATTCTAATGGCTAGAGGTAATGAATAGGTTCAACTAGTGAAGATGATGGAAAACATGCAAACCACACTGGATGAGAGTGAGAAAAAGATGGCACTAATGGCCACTACACTCTAAATCCTTATCATGGAAACATCCACGAAAGCCGCTAACACTTGGAAAGGTAACTGTCAGAATAGGGATCAGAAGGACAATGGCTCCACAAGTATAGAGATGCATGCTCTATACTACTATACCAAATATACTTTTATTGGTAGTAAGTATACTCAAGCACTAGAACGCTTGCTTTCTAAAGGTATCATTGACTTGCCACCAATTAGGCTAGAGATGGAAAGCACATGAAAGCCCAAAAACTAGGACTTGAACAAGTATTGTAAATATCACTGAGCAACAAGACATGATAGTAAGGATAGTCGGGGCTTCAAGAATAAGTTAAAGGCATGTTCAAGTTAGGGGAGCTTCTATCTGAAGCTACTCAGAACACCCAATAATGACATCAACTTGCTTGGATTTGCACGATAGGAATTTCAAAGTGAAAAGTGGGACCTGTCTAATAGTTGAACCCAAGCCTAAAATGCCTCCACACAAGATGCCTTGAATTCTGTTGAATTTAGAAGATGTGGTATGCCATGCTCAGCCTATAGCCATATCCTGAGTCTTAGAGTCATTTGCTTTCTTTCCCATCATAAATATAAGTCTAATGTAAGCCTGATTTATTAATAAAATCATCTCCTCCATTAGTTCTTTTGCATATTTTCATATTCTTCCTTTTTAAAATGCTTCTGCCTTATGATGAACTCAAGGTGAAAAAAAGAAAAGAAAAGAAAAAATAAAAAAGAAAAAAAGGGGCTCGCTTGAAAACCTGACAAGGCGAGCTAGGCAAAAGGAATGGGAGAGAAATAAAAGACTAAGGATTTCTTTCTATCATTTGGAAAAGGGGAAAAATTAGAAATTTCTTTCAAATAAGTTATAGAACTTTAAGGACATACCAAGGATAAGAGGCCTCTTCCGCAACTTGAATTAATACCTTCGTCAAACCTAATAAATTTTCACGTGGAACCCTTTGGAGCCTTCAAATAAGCATGTTTCTTTCATAACCATATCAAACCTAACCAGGGAGTAGGAATATCAAAACCAGCAATTAAAAAAGAGAAAAAAAAAAGAAGAAAAGTTTAGACGAAATGGTCTCGTCCAAAAAAAAAGACGGAAAAAAAGAGAAGAGTTTAAAAACAAGAAGGATAAGAAAAGAAAGAAATTGCTAACTTACTTTAACTTTGTCACCCATGCACACTTGGAGATTTCATAAGTGTTGTTTGAGCCTTTACGCCAATTCTCTTCCTTTGGCATGCTAACCCAAAAATCTGCCTTAAAAAGTCCTCGTGGGGGCACCCTTCCTCTAAGCTGCGTGTTCTTAGTCTTGAGCTAAGACGAGCCTGAGTCCATATTGGATACATAAGTAACCCCTTTGAGGCTCGACCACAAAGATTGTTTTCTATAAATAAATATCTAAATTAAGTCCTTTAGTCTCTAAAAGAAGGAGAGAGAATAAAGAGCAGCTGGCCTAAAAACTTAAAAAGGCAAACTAGGTAAAAGGAGAGTGAAAATAAAACCTTGGTTTTTAGAAGATGAAGAAGCATTTCCTTGACTACTCCCATTGAATCGGACTTGGACATACCATTCACCCATTTTACCACTGCCTCTTAATCATTGTAGCTTCTAATCTCACCTCTATTCTAAAATTCAAGACTCTCGGTCTCAACCATGATTATAAATTCAAGAATGAATACTCATTCTATGTTCTTAGCCTTTCTAAATGGGCATTTACTCATTATGCAAGATGGGGTCCTCTCCTCCATTTCCCTAGACATTTAGGATTCCCTTCATGGTAAATATTTTCTGAGAAGGAGATAACCATATTCTTTGCACTAAACTAGTGGTTACTCTAGCCAGCACCAGCTAAAGCATCTTCTCAACATAGAAAGGATCATATTTACTCTACTAGAATGGAGGTTACTAAAGTTAGCAAAAGTATCTTCGACTATCACTATCCTCAAACATCTAGGGTTTCTGCAATAATAAACAGAAATTGGGGGCTTCTTCAGAATAGGAGCACTTTAATGCAAAATTAAAGGATACTTCTTCCAGTGAACGAAAGATTCCCTATCTTGGACAACTTATGACTCATGACATGGCCTAACTCAGCAGTCACCTAACTTTTTACCCCTCATCCTAAGCCACTGAACGTCATTGTGCCTAACTCATGACTCTTCTATATCTTAATCGAGCCTTATCTAGTGGACCCCAAACGTGGTAGGAGACCTGCATGCATACAAGGTCAAGTCATCATATGTCTGTATAGTCAGCATAGTCATGTCTACATAGTTAGCACAATCAAGTCTGCATAGCTGTCACGTAAGCTAACAGGTGCACCTACATTAGTGCATAAGTCATTAGCTTATTTATTAGATCACCCTCTACCCTGATCATTTGGGAACCCTAGATTGAAGAAGAGTGTAATCAACCTTCACAGTGAACCTATAAGAAGGGCAAACAATCCTAGTTAACCATGAATCTACATCAAAGTTTCTCCAAATGACATTAACAACTATCACAGATGACATCTACACTTTAACCGTCATCTTAATCAGCCGTAGTTAAAGTGGGGGCTCTATCCTCCAAGAAAGCTTTGCGTAAGAAGCAAAGCCCAAGATACAAAGCCTTTTAGGTACTGAAGTTCAAGAAGGTCTAGTCACAGAGGATACCTCATCCTCTTTATTTTAACAAAAAACGATACCTTAACATCTAAGACATCTTTACATTCAGTAATCTCCCATCAGAAACAGATGGCTTCAATGCTTGAGCTGCCAAAAAAAAAAGGGGCTTAAACTTAAAGGTTTGACATCTCAATATCCCATGCCATAAAGTCCTCAAGGATAATCTTCAAGCTTCCCCACGTCTCACATGATTAATTCTCTTTATAGAAAGCCAAACACTCAAGAAAAAGATGAAAAAATAGTCAAAGAAGATAGCCATGGGGACTTGGGGTGGATCTCTATATGCATGGGAATTCACAAGCATAAGAAACACAAAGAAGAAAGCAAAAGCAAAGAAATTTGGTCAATGAACCTGGCCGAGTTCCCACCATCACATGGTAGTATTTCCCCTGAAAATTGTAAAAGGGGAAGAAGCCATAGCAAAATGGATGATGGATAATCCACATTCAGCAGCATCCAAAGTGTACATGCAAAAATAATAGCATGCTTATGAAGGTATTCATTTAAGTTAGAAGCTAAAACTGCCATTTCTAACATTTCATTGATGAAATCAGCCTGACCTACAAGGAGGCCCATTCCTCTAGCTATATGGGGAAAATAAATTTGCCAGATCAGCAAGAAGGTCCACCACTTCAGTATTACAGGAAGATAAGTTCGCTTGACCAGTAAAAAGATCCATTGCTCATGTGATGCAGGAAACTAAGTTCATTGTTCGCATGAAGCTTCGCTGCTCCAGCGATACAAGAACATGATGAAGCCTAACCCCCATGAAGGTTTACTGCTCCATTGATACAGGAAGACGATTAAGCCTAACCTGCATGAACGTTCGTTTCTCTAGTGACACAAGAGAATGATTAAGCCTAACCCACATGAAGGTTCATCGCTCCAGCAACACAGGAAGATAATTAAGCCTGGCCCACAAAAAGGTCCACTACGCCAGCAACACAGGAAACTACTACTTTGACCTTCGTCTTACCCAGGCTCGATTAAAGTGGGGGCTAACTATAGATGCATACAAATAGTATCATCGTTTTAATTTTCCTATGATGAAAATTATACCCCAACTTGTGTACTTGGGGCCCAACAGAGTAATCCTTGAATTTGAATCCAAAAGACCAATAGAAACCGTGATGCCAAATAAACCCAAATTAACAATGTTTCGCTCTTAGTTGCGATCCACTATAGGGAATATAAAATTGTTGAGTTTAAATATTAAGATTCTTTATTGAATAAACTTTCTGGTGACATATTATGCACCAAAGTCCGATAAAGAACAGAAAGATATAAGTCGAATATGTGGGTTTATACTAAAAATGACACATATTCACTATTTTACTTATCTAAACATTATGAAATTAGTTTTATGAGAACTATACTCAATAAGATTTTAAAGAAAAAAGAATCACCAAAAACAAAGGTTGGACATGAAAGTTATGACCAAAATGGATTGGGTTATCTACAGCTCAGCCCAGGAATTCGGGTGAGTTCCTTCTTCCAAGAATCGGGCTAATCCTCTAGACGAAAACCCAGTCGGGCTCCCTTTGTTCGAGTCCTTTTCTACCTAAATAGAATTAATTAAATAGAATTTTAGCTAGATAGTTTATCAAGATTAATTAGTCAGAATCCTAGCTGAGTTAGTGCATGTGTTTAGATTAACATTAACGGGACTAGGATTAGGTCCCCTTTTTCTAAACCAATTTGGACTACCTCCTCAACCACTATAAATATGGCGCTACCCCCAGGCATTAGGGGCATCAAGGGGTCATGAATCAAGGACATGAATTAGGCATCAGTTAGAAGTCACAAATTAGTTAGAGGCATCAAAACACATCAAAATATTAGAGATAGGAGAGCATCAAAACTAAGGAGAGAAATACTCCACACATTGGCCATAGAAAATCAGGTTAATCATTAAAAAGGCATCACTCTATTGGGTTCCTAGGTAAATTATGTGGGTTATCCTAAGAGAAAAAACTCAATCTTTCCCGACTCTTTTACTCTATTCTTCTTGATGCTAAATTACCAAAGATGTAATCTTTAGGCAGTTCCCTATATGATGTAATTTATTTACTTTACTTTTGCTTGCATTGGACTAAAGTTTGTACCTTTCACATGATTATATGAATGATTCTAATTAATTACATGGATGTATATTAGTGTGATTAAGTTTTAATTTCCTACATTGATTAGTAGAGATTGTCAGTGATAACAGACGGTGATGGGGTGCATTCCATCATATCACCGTACCTTCACCCCCAAATCTAGAACCTCGGTTCTAGACAAAAGAGTTAGGATGGGTCCACACACTAAGGATTGCTTGAAGCCTTTCCAAAATCCTTTTGAAGTAGCTTCAACTTATCCCTTCACTGTCCCTGTTGGGATGATTTGCTTTGAAAGGTGTCATGATTTGAAAGTTTTCCTAAAATTTATTGGCGACTCTATTTAGCTAAAGACTAATTCTTTACTATTTTAATTTGAAATCTAATCATGCACTGCTGCCTGAAGGAAAACTAATTGGGATCTAGGTAGTAGAGTCTGCTTAGACTAGAATAGGTTACCTGATCTGACCCAGGAACTCGCCCTGGATCCTAGATCATGCCTGCACCTGGATTCTAGGCCACGCTAAGGAGACTGCTAGGGCCCAATCCAGGAAAGATGGGCCTAATCCTGCTTAGGAAACAGGGTCCAGTTCTCTGGCCATACCTAAGTCCATTCTCCTGTGAACCTATAGCCCAGTATTGCCCAACTAGCAATAAAAATAAAAGTAAAAAACAAATTAAATATGATTTTTAGAAAAGCATAAAAGCCTAGCCCATGAATCTTAGCCATTCGTGGGGCATTGCACCCCCGGGGAGGTGGACCCGTATAACATGCATCTTGCTTCTATATAAGCACCAAGCATTGAGTATGGTGATAAGTCTCGAAGCTTAATCTGAAACACACATGCCTTTACTGTTATGGGGTCATGGGCCTAAAATTGATTTTAGACCTAGGAACCTTCAGACCCCAAAATTAGTACTCAAATTTGAGAGTCTTTAAACCTAGAATTGACTTTCTAGCTTGGGAACCTTCAGACTCCAGAATTGAGGTTTAGGCCTAGGAATTTGTAAACCTCGGAATTGGCTTTCAAGCTTGGGAACCTTTAGATCCAACAATGATTTTTTAGGCTTAGGAATTTTTAGATCTTGAAATTGATTTCTGGGTTTGCAAACCTTCAAACCTCATAATGATTTTTTGGGTTTGGGAACCTTTGGACCCTAGAATTTATTTTAAGCTTGGAAACCTTAAAACCATAGACTTAATTTTTAGGTTATGGAACCTTTAGACAACATAATTGATATTTAGGCTCAGAAATCTTCAGAACTTGGAATGGATTTTCAGGCTTAGGAACTTTCAGACTTCAGAATCGTTTTCAGGTTAGGATTTCTCAGCACCCCAATAAACATGCATCATATCTGTCACAGGCTTCATCATTGTTTAAGTGACCCTATAGGCTTTATTAGCAGTTGAGTTGCCCTATAGGATTTGTCTTCAAGCAATCTCATGGACTTCATCACCCTTAAGTAACCCATAGGCTCCTTTATCTCTTAAGAAGACCCACATGCGTGTTATGTGCCTACTACTCACAGACAAGAAGCATAACACTATATATGACATGCACATAAGTGCCTATAGTTACGCTTCACACTATGAGGACTAAACGAACATCAGCATGATATACTTGTCTCACTCATTTACATGAACATCACATCACACCTATTGTACCACATACTTATCTTTCCAACACACTGAGTGCTACATAAATGATTATTCGTATCTTTTGTGTAATACTCTTAGGCTTCGACCAAAGCAGGCTTTATCCTTTTCCCTCAAGGGTAAATGGGGGTTTACAATCCCTAAGAGGGCTATCCCCTCATTTATTGTATATCTTATGTGCTCATCTACATGTATCCTTTCCCCGAGAGGCTAAGGGCTACCTAAGCATTTGCATACGACCCTTGCGGCATAGAAGAATTTTCTATTCACCCCACTTAGCCTTATCTAAACTAGAAGCATTCATAGACACAAAAATGTGTCTTAAGTGTATAAACAAGACACATGTTGCATGTTGAGTGCATAGCAACCTGATGACAACACTTACATCCTCACCAAAAGTAGAGCCACTAATTCCCAAGATCGGATAAGCTAGTTAGTACATAAAATGTTTTCCAAAAAAGTGTTTCTAAGTTTGCTTACTCCAAAGGTTGGAAATGCCAAAAACCATACCCAAAAGAGACTTGAAACATGGTTTATATGGAAATTGCAAACTTGAGCACTCAAACCCAAGACTTTGTGGATGCAATAGTGGCAATGCGAGCATTAGGGTGATGCATTGCTTAACAATAACATCTTCACCTAACAAATATTTTGCCCGATAAAGCCTAGGCATAGGTAAGGTCAATGTAGGAAAACAGGGCATAAGACAGGATCTTCTTACTGCCTTCCACTGATCCCAATGGCACTGATCTAGACCCAATGGTATGAGCATGGTAGCAATGGCCGACCACTAGCCCTAATTGTGATGCCAAGCCTCATTTAGCTAGGTTCTCTATATGAGCATTTTTCCTCTAATCGACTTTAGGACCTGCCCTTTGCTATTTTCACAAACCCTATAAGGGTTTCTTCTCCTCCTAACTTGTATAAATAAGTGGCACCTTTCCCTTCAGAGGACATACACATGTTCTCTTCTCGTCTCCATTACTACAAATGACTACCCTTCATCTACCATTTTTTTTCTCTCTCTAGCGCAATGTCCATGTAATAAACCATTTACTTATATCACTGTAAGATTGATCATTTTAGTAATAAAAGTTTCACTATTTCATGATAAAGATTCAATAAGTATATATGATAAAGATGTCATCATTTAGATATTAAAATCACAACCTAAAGATCATTGACACTAAAGGTTCATTATTTAAAGCTATTGGTTCATTACGTGCATAAAAAAGGCTCATCATTCAAATATCAATTGTACAACTTGGCACTTTAGGGGCAATCCTGAAAAAGATTTGTGAGATAAACTTAATATATTAATTATCAAGTACAAATGTTAATTAATTGAAATTTCTTTTTCTAAATTATGATAGGTCAAATTTTGTTTGTGATAGAGAAAAAGTATTATTCTTAATGGTTCTTGAATTTGACAAATGAGAAGGTACATTAAAAATAAGCCAAATATTTCATTATAATATAAGTCAACCATTTCTTAAATATAAGTAAAGATTCATCATGTAAATACAAAATTTCACAACCCATATATTAAATTTTGCTACTTTTTAAAAAAAAATCTCAAGTAAAGAAAAAGTTCATTTGCGTTAATTCAAAATTTTCATAACTTATATTTTGAAGTTCATCCTATAAAATAAAGATATCAATACTCAAATGTGAAAATTTTAATTTAAAATTTAGAATACATTTAATTGAAAAAAATTCATTATATAAATTATGAAATTGATCATTCCTAGAGAAAAATGTAAACGGATTAAAATAAAAAGATGAAAAAAGCAATATCAAAAGAATTGAAATAAAAATTATATGATCATTTAGCAATCGAATTCAAAATACTGTCATTAATTAGAACATTTAGCATATTATAATTATTTCACCTTTAAAATAAATAAATAGAACAAATAAGTAAATAAGTAGGGCCAAATCCTTTAAAAAGTGAAAGGCAAAAAAGAAATAAGAGGAAGAACAAAGGAAGCAAAAAAAAAAAGCAAAAAACAGCGAGAAAAATAGAAAAGGTAGATGAGAGAGAACAAAATGTAATGAGAATGTCCCCGTTAAAGTGTGTATAGACAAAAAGGGAGATGATCTCCAAGGGCACATCATGGGCAACTCTTACTAAACTACACGTTCTTTTCTTTGATGGAATGATGAGGCTAATCAGCTAAGCGAAAGGAGGAGAAGCAATTAGGATTGGTCAATTTTTAGTAGGCTAGTTTGAAAGAGTTTTAGCTAGGGAAGATTTGGAGGGTTCTATGCCAAATTCATTGAGAATTTTGAACTCTGAGCATATAGCTAAGGATTTACAAACTAATTAGGCTAGTAATATCTGACTATTTGTTATTGACATTGTGGTGAGTTGTAATTTGCTAGTAGTGGATTGAAATGGGATGCTTGGGGGAGCAATTGGCTCTTTGCCATCCTCTCTGCACATATGTCTGATATGGTTGAGGTTGGGGATTTGATACTCTAATACTAGCACTATTGCTAGGGAATAGGATGCCATTAAGGATATTAATGGGATGAAGGATTATTTTGTGTTGAAGGAAGTAAGAAGAATGATCTTGGAGACGTTGTGTCTAGTATCTTGAAGACTGAAAAGAGGGCACTGAACTTCCAACAATTGTTTCTAACGTATTAAAATCCTGAGAATGGATTCAAGTTGGAATTCCTAACTATTGTTGAAGTGCATAGCAACCCTACTACAAATGACAAATGTTCAAGAAGAAATTGAGTATTAGGAGAGTGCTTTGGTGGCTTATATTGTGCGGATGAATCCTCATCTAAAGGTTATACAATCTTCCCTTAATAAGTGTTGGAAGCATGCATTTCATTAAAAGGTATATTTACACAAAAATGGTTACATTATTTTTTTATTTGGATCTGTTGAATATAGAGATTTAATTCCGAAGGGTGGTGCGTGGATATTAGGGAATAGAGCATTGTTCTTACGAAAATGGAATATCGACTTCAATTTGCAAAGGAACAAATGGCTAAAGTGCCTCTTTGGATTAATGCACCCAATCTCGATCTTCATGCTTAGTATACTGCTAGTCTTAGTAACATTAAAAGCTTTGTAGAAGTCTCCTTCATGCTAATAACTGTACATATCAGAAGAAGAGGATCTCTTGTGCTCAAGTTCTCATAGAAGTAGGTGCAGTAAGCAATTACTGATGGAAGTGCCTACTTAACTCCCAAATAATAGCAGTTATAAGCAACCTATACAGTATGAATAGGTCCTTACTATTGCCATCAATGGGAGATCATGTGTAGTGGGGTAAAATTCAAGAGGGTATACCTAAGAAAGATGCATTAAGGGATGTGCAAAGAGAGAATTTCCAAGAGATGTACCCAGGAAAGATGTAAGTAAGGATCATGCACCAAAGATACCAACTAAATCAAGAACAGACAAGGCTGAGTCTTCTAGTAAGAAAGATACTTCTTGCCAAGCTATCAAGTGAGTTCCCCTTAGGAATCTCTTATATTGCTCTTAATAACAAAAAAATGGTGGTTATTAAACCTAAGTTGAGCACAGCTAGCATGCCGAGAGGAGATCCTTCTTGTAGTATACATCATATTCTATTTATAGATAAAGTTTAATGAAAATTCGTAGAGGTTAGCAATGTGTTTAGAAGGAATAAGGTAGACCTCATGGGGTTTTTTGAAATTTGAATAAAGGTAAAAAAAAAATGCTAACAAGATCTTGAGCAAGTTCTTTAGAGGTTGTTTGTGTTAAATTAAACCTATCATAGGAATGGATGGATGTCATTGGTTTGGAAAAGATATTGTTCAAGAATAGATTTTTAAATCTTCTGGTTGATTTGCGCATTATAGTGGGCAATCTTGGGATGAAAGATTGAGTTTTCACTACAACTTTGTTTATGGCTACAGCAACCCTAAGGGGACTTAGTGGGCAGACTGCCTCTCAAGCATTATGAGGTGATTTCAATCTAATGAGTGTAACTGAAAGCATGAGCCCCTCTAGATGTTGTCTTAAATGCATGTTTAATTTTTAAGATTTTCTCCATGGTCTTTGTCTTTTAGATACGGTTGCTTTTGGTGTTCAATTTACTTTGGTGTAAACTTGATAGGATAATATGTCATTCTGCTTAGATTTTTACTTCAATTAACTTTCATACACACTCTGTAGAGCCTAGAGTGTCAAACTAATGCTTGAATGGAGCTTATGCTACTAACTTTGAAGACTCAAAGCGGTTGTGCTTTTAGATTCCTTAATGTATAGATGAAGCATGATGCATTCTTTTAGGCTATTTGAGATGGTTGTTAGATTGAGATATATAGAAGAACTATGTATTGCATCGTTGGGAAATTAAAGTTCTTGAAGCATGATTTCAACACTCTTCACAATAAACTTGTTGCTAATATTCAAAGCAGGATTGATGGCTTACCTTCTAACTTAGCTTGCTGTCAGATAAGTTTAAAAAGCTACCATCAGTGCTAGTGCTTTTTAAAAAAGGAAAATAGTTAGTTGTGGAAGTTCTAAAATGACAGACACTTGAAGGATATATTTTACTGCAAAGGCCTAAGAAATAGTTTGTCAAATTTGGTGATAATAATCCTACTGCCATGCTTGTCTTAAATCAAAACAAGCTAGAAACACGATTACTCATTAGTTAATGATGATGGTGAGGCTACAACTAACCCTATGTAAGTAAAGGATATCATCCCAAGTTTTTATGACATCTTATTAGGTTCATCTACTACTATTGCCAAGATGGAGTCATATATTTTTAGGATGAGTTACGTTCTATCTACTGATCAGGGGAACCAGCTGATGTTGCTTTCTGCATAGAAGGAAATTCAAGCTATTTCATGGAGGATACTAGATATGGAGGCACCTAGTCCTGATTGCTATAGCTCTAGGATTTTCAAAAAGAGTTAGGGCATTCTTAGTCCTAATGTGTATAAGGTAATACCATAGTTTTTCCAGAATAGTAAGCTCCTTAAACCTATTAATTCTACATTCATAACTATGGTTTCTAAGGTTAATAACCCTACTAGTGCTTAAGGCTTTAGGCTTATCGCATGTTGCATTATTGTTTACAAAATCATCGAAAAGATTTTAGTGAATAAACTTCAAAAAATTCTTGATTTG
>NCQV01066813.1:0-18105 GCA_002740545.1 Lophocereus schottii
CAGAAAGAAAGTTTTTAAGGGTCATTATGAGACCAAGATGAAAGGGAATCGTTGAAAGAATATGATCCTCAAGAGCGTAAGAAAAGAATTTTTATAAGCCTTAAGTGGCTAAATGAAGTGTTTTTAGTAAAACGAAAGAAAGCTTCCTGCATATGACATGTGCGTGTTCTAAGTATAACTTATGAATGAGATAGTAAGTAAGATACGAATAAGAAAAGAAAGTCTTATGAGCATATTTCGTGCATACCCTATGAACGAGATTTGATAAAGACTTGAAATGTGTGTGTCTTATGTATATCATATGAATGAAATGCCAAGGAAAGCATGATTATGAAAAGAGATAACCTTATTTGCACATCATGTGAGTTGGGTTTCATCCATAGTTCGAATAGAATGTTAACAAGTTTTGTTTATGAAAAAGAAAGTCTCTGTGCTTAGCCTCATCACTTGTTTTAGTGTTGGACTGCCTGTTAGTAAAGAAGTTTGCTCATTTAGAGACCTAGAAATGTGTTTGAGTGCTTAAAGTGAAGTTTATGGTTAGTAATATTTCCATAAAAATTTTATGAATGGCTAAAATAATAGTAAAGTATGGATACGTGATATGTAACTAGTAAAGATATTATTCCCCGCAACGGTTTTGGTTTTAAGGGGGTTAGGGGACACTCACCGAGCATGTGGTTGCTCATCCCACTAGTCTTTCCCCTTTTTTCCCCAGGTTTTTTTGGTGACAGGAAGAAGTTGAGTCAACTATGTCAAGATGGAGTCTATTCTCACTTGCAAGGTCTCATGTGTGCCTACTTACGTCTTTAATGAAGTCATGTAAAGTATTCTTAGTTTGTAAACATTTGTAAACAATTATTCTAGTTCATGTAATGCATATGGCATAAAGGTCGCTCTGTATGGCCGTATGAGCCAACCATCTAAATAGTTAGATGTCTTCTTGGTTAAAATTAGTTATGTTTTGGGATGTAAATCCTAATACTTCGGTTGTGTGAACTGTTGAGTTGCATCTTTCATTTATTCTTCATTAATGAACTATTATATTTGGTTACTCCGAGCATGTGGCTTGTTGAGTTATGAACTCCGACGTGTAGCCGTTGAGCTTCTTTTAAATGTTTTACGCTTCCGTTGACTTGCAGGGGTTTATTATATGGCTTTTAGTCTGGAAACGATCAGTTTTTAGGGGAAAATCTATCCGTTTCGCCCTAGAATTTAAGTAAGAAGTTAAGCAAACGTAATGCTTTCGGTCCTAGGGGCTAGGGCTGTTGCATTGATGGTATCAGAGCAAAGGTTCTGCGACTATAGGCTGCGACCTGAGTCTTACATTTCATATAGTCGACTGGGAACACTTTGTGGTTATATGACGTATGCCTACTTTGTGTGCAAGTGTGCTTTATAGTATGGACATCTTCGACTTACGTAAGGCTCTTGTAGGTCGATTAAGTGAAAGTGACGAGCTGGGCGCAAGTATTGGAGCCAGATAGCTCCCCACATTTAGGTGAAGTTGTGGGTGTTCCATTGGTATAATATGTTCCTAATCTACTAATTGACTTCATTTATTAACCTTTATGCGTTCCGATTAAGCCGATTGAATGAAATGTGAGTTATGTGTTAGGAAGTGAGTCCAATTCACTTGTATCGTGTGAGATAAGTGATGTTCTGAATGATAAATGTTTTCTTCGTGCACTCTGAAGAGACAAGCGATAGTTAAAGCACATCAATTTAGACTCGAGTGATTGAAAATCCTTTTCTAAGCTCGTCTTTCCCCCTAAAGCATAATTTACTCCTTAGGCCCCATAATAGAGTGAGCAGACGTACTCAAAGGTTGGTAGAAATGAGTTGAAAATAGATAAGCTATTTTTCACCTTTGAAATTCGAAGTTTCGAAATGTTAATGTCTTTTCGCTGTCGAGTCAAGTTTTACTTTACACTCTTTAGCTATGATGAACGAGCTTAGGTTTCTAAGTACATGCCATTGTACTATACGTGTTGAGATCGGTTGCTATAATTGATAATCCTATTAAACGATATCTTTCCTTTTTTTTTCAATTCTGAATTCCTTGGGTATATTAGGGGCCACTTTTGTGTGCATGCTTGAAAGACTATGTGCTAGTGGTAGAATTTTGTTGAGTATATTGCATAAGTGTACCTATCGTTCTCCTTCTTTGCCATTGTTACCTAAATAGTGCATTACTTGCCTAAACAAATTGCCATTCGGGAATGCAGTGACAATGTTTTAGTTCGAATCCTGATAGACCTAGAAAGCATAAGGGAGGAAGGACCTAGCAGACTTTAGAATTGTACATGGTAAATAGCCCCTACTAATGCAAGCGACCTACAGTGAGACTCTTATGATCACCTATGGGATGGGTGTACCTCATAAGATCTTAACTCGTACCTATACGGCCATCGACGTGTTTGTGATCAATTGCCAACAAGATGAGTCACAGCAACTACTTCGCTTGAATTTGATTAAACATGCAACTGTATTAGTTAGAACGATCTGAATTTATATAGTTAGTTACACGACTTGACTTTTGAATCGTTATGTGCCGCCTATCAATACTGTTTTCTCGTGTTACAATTGGACCGATGGAACTCGATGTATGTAGTGCATGATTAGATGACAATAGAGCTACATTTACGTGAATCTCGCCTATCGAAATATGTACCTCATGTGTAAGAAAGTAGTATAATAGAGCACTCAAGGTCATATCATCATATATATTGACACTGACATCCATTATGCATAGTTATTCAAGTGTCTTGTGAATTATCGGCTTAGTAAATGCATACCGTGGTGTTTGCATGACTTGAGTTGGTTTTAGCATGTGACCCAGCTATCCAAACGATTTAGCTCTCATGATTCGTAGCATGGTATGACCTTAGAGTCATCATACATCCCATGAATTCCTTGGTTCAATGTCATAACTGAATAACGACATACACGTATTTGAAGCATGATGAGGCGACCATAGAAACTCGCATTCATGTATTCTTGCTGTAGCATTCTCTCCCAAAGGTGTTCCCATCGACATGTTATGCTAGTCGTGCTGTTCATGGTTCTTAATCCTTAGTGCTCTGTTATATACCCTACATGATGTCAATGTGAATTCGTGTATTAACCCAAGCCCCTTCTTTGTGAATGTGACGTAATATAATGTCTTTAGTACTTTAAGTATGATGTGGTATTCTTCTTATCAGTTGATTTTACCTCAGAGTGATATGATTTCTACGTGCCCTTAAATGAACTTGACTAAGTTAACTGCCTTCATACGAACCTGACATGTTCTTTATATCTGCCATGAATGAAAGACCTAAAAATCAGCTAAGGTCGATGTATGAATATAGGAGAGTCAGCGCATATGTTTCCCTCATGCGAATTACTTACTATATACAATGTCATTATGCTAAGGATTATGCTACGTGATGCCACGTGACGCTCTTGTGATGCCTTACTGCTTTAATGTGTTATGAAGGTCTACGGGTTAACAATTTTGATCCTAAAAAGTGGCATGAGCTCATTGCCTTAGAATGAGACTACCGTATATGAGCATGAGATATGGCTGCCCAATTTCGCTTCCTTTAAACCTCAATCGTAGTAATGCATGTATACAGAGTTGTTGCTTACTAGGTGAATTCACTCTAGATTATCGAAAATCCATGTTTATTTTTAAGACAAGCTCGATATGGTTTTCCTTGCCAACTCATTTGCCCCTCTTCAATGCGATTTGCCTTCGGCGCCTATATAGAGTAAGTAGACGCTTGAAGAGAATTGGCGAGGAGGAGATTAGATACCATAAGCTTTTTCTTTTGATTTAAAAAAAAAAATGTGGCGTCCGCTGAATGAAACCTTTTGAAAGCCTACTGTGTGGATCATGGTTTTTGTGCGTACATTCTAGGAAAGACCGAACTTAGGTTTAGAATTTCGAGGACAAAAAGCTTTTGAGGGGGGAAGACTGTAAGGCCTACTTTCTTTATTTTAAGTTAACCTGGCTTTCATACCCTCTAAAGGGCAGCCCGGTGCACAAGCATCCCGCGTTCACGCAGGGTCCGGGGAAGGGCCGCACCCCAAAGGGTGTATTGTAGGCAGCCTAACCTGACTTTGCTAGTGGCTGATTCCACGGCTCGAACCCGTGACCTTTTTGGTCACACGAAGACAACTTTACCAGTTGCTCCAAGGCTCCGGCTTTCATACCCTCTACGTTATAAAAATAGTATTTTTAGTAATTATACGAGTTAAATTATTGACTGATGTGCTATGTGAACGATAATTTTATTAAAAAGAATTATTATTTCTATGATTGTTTTTAAAGTTAATTCGTGATATTTGTGCCTTCAAATTATATCGATAGTTTAATTTAGTCGTTATCTGATTTATTTAGTCGTTTTCTGAATGCGAGTAGGTTGTTAACCTTAGAATTAGTTGTGATGCATGTTAAGTTTAGTTACTTTATGCCTGAAAATGACCTTGAATCGTTAAATGCTAGTTTAGTTGATTAATACTTGAAAGTGGCTTGAATTGATACATGTCAAGTTTAGTTAGTTCACGGCTAAAAATGTAGTTTAAAATGAGTTATGCACGTTTAGATTCGATTCAAGCAAATTCAGTTAATACATAGCTAAAAGTTTGGCTTGAAAGGAGCTATGCGTGTTTACACTCAATTCAAGTGAATTCAGTTAATACGTGCCTGAAGATTTGCCTTAAATAGTAACTTCAACGTGATAAACGATTGCCTTGAATCGCAATATGTTTAACAGGCTTAATTAGATTCAAATAGTAACTTCGATGTGACAAACGGTTTTCTTGAATCGCAATACATTTAAATGGCTTAATTTGATTCAAATAGTAGCTCCGGCGTGATAAACGATTGCCCATTTAGAGATCGGTTCCTATAATTGATAATCCTACTAATGATATCTTTCCTTTTTTTTCAATTCTGAATTCCCTGGGTATATTGGGGGCTACTTTTGTATGCACACTTGAAAGACTATGTGTTGGTGGTAGAATTTCATTGAGCATATTGCATAAGTGTACCTATCGTTCTCCTTCTTTGCCATTGCTGCTTAAATAGTGCATTACTTGCCCGCATAAATTGCCATTCGGGAATGCGGTGATGATGTTTTAGCTGGAATGAACCCTGATAGACCTAGAAAGCGTAAGCGAGGAAGGACCTAGCAAACTTTGGAATTGTACATGGTAAATAATCCCTACTAATGTAAGCGACCTACAGTGAGACTTCTATGATCACCTGTGGGATGGGTGTACCTCATAAGACCTTAACTCGTACCTATAAAGCCATCGATGTGTTTTTGATCAATTGCCAACAAGATAAGTCTCGGCAACTACTTGGCTTGAATTTGGTTAAACATGCAACTGTATTAGTTTGAACGATTTGAATTTATGCAGTTAGTTACAGGACATGACTTTTGAATCATCATGTACAGCCCATCAATCCTGTTTTCTCGTGTTATAATTGGACTGGTTGAACTCGATGTATGTAATGCGTGATTAGATGACAACAGAGCTACGTTTACATGAATCTCATCTATAGAAATATGTATCTCATCTGTAAGAAAGTAGTATAGTAGAGCAGTCAGGGTCATATCATCATATATATTGGCACTCACGTCCATCATGCACGGTTGTTCAAGTGTCTTATGAATGATTGGCTTAGTAAATGCATACCTTGGTGCTTGCTTGACTTGAGTTGGTTTTAGCATGTGATCTACCAATCCAAACGATTTAACTCTCGTGGTTCGTAGCATGGTATGACCTTAGAGTCGTCATTTACATCCCCGGAATTCCTTGGTTCCATGTTATAACTGTATAACGGCACACATGTATTTAAGGCATGATGAGCCGAGCATAGAAACCCGCATTCGCGTATTCATGCCGTAGCATTCTCTCCTCAAGGTGTTCCCATCGACATGTTATGCTGGTTCGTGTTATTCATTGTTCTTAATCCTTAGTGCCCTATTGTATACCCTACACGATGTCAATGTGAATTCGAGTATTACCCAAGCCCCTCTTTGTCAATGTGACGTAATATAATGTCTTTACTCCCTTAAGTACGATGCGGTAGCTTTCTAATCAGTTGATTTTACCTCAGAGTGATATGATTTCTATATGCCCTTGAATGAACTTGACTAAGTTAACTGCCTTCATACGAACTTGACACATTCTTTATAAGCTGCCATGAATGAAAGACCTAAAAATTAGCTAAGGTCGATGTATGAATATAGGAATGCCAGCACATATGGTTCCCTTATACAAATTACTTACTATATACGATGTCATTATGCTAAGCATTATGCCACATGATGCTTATGTGATGCCTTATTGCTTTAATCTGTTATGAAAGTCTCCGGGTGAACAGTTTTGATCCTAAAAAGTGGCTTGGACTCATTGCCTTAGAATTAAACTACCGTGTATGACCATGAGATATCACTGCCCAATTTTCCTTCCTTTAAACTTCAATTCGTAGCAATGCATGGATGTAGAGTTGTTGCTTACTAGGTGAATTCAGTCCAGATTATCCAAAATCCATGTTTATTTTTAAGACAGGCTCGATATGGTTGTCCATGCCAACTTATTTGCCCCTCTTCAATGCGATTTGTCCTCGGCGCCTAGATAAAGTGAGTAGACGCTTGAATAAGATCGGCGAGGAAGAGGCTGGATACCATAAGCTTTTTCTTTTGATTTTTTTTTTAAAAAATAAAAGTAGTGTCTGCTAAATGAAACTTTTTGAAAACCTACAGTGTAGATCATGGTTTGTGTGCGTACATTCTAGGAAAGACCAAACTTAGGTTTATAATTTTGAGGACGAAATTCTTTTAAGTGGGGAGGAGTGTAAGACCTACTTTCTTTACTTTAAGTTAACCTGGCTGTCTTACCTTCTGCATTATAAAGATAGTATTTTTAGCAACTATACGAGTTAAATTACTAACTGATGTGCTTATGTGAACGATAATTTTATTAAAAAGAATTATTATTGGTATGATTGATTTTAAACTTAATTCGTGCTATTTGTGCCTCCAAATTATATCAATAGTTTAATTTAGTCGTTATTCGATTTATTTAGTCATTTTCCGAATGCGAGTAAGTTGTTAACCTTAGAATTAGTTTCGAGGTTTACTAAAGTTGAACCTTGACGTATTGGGGAATGAATGATAGATGCGCGATCGTGTAAACGATTGGGCTTAGAATAAGAGGTACAAGATTAGACTATTGATTTTAGTTGATTGAGTTATTAACCAAAACCAGAACAAATGTGGAACAAAAGGGGGGCCAAGCCCCTTCTCTTTCACGGCAAAAACCACGACAGGGGGGTTCTCCAAACCCCAGCCCCGTAACCCACGCCATGGAAGAGAGAGAAAGAAGAGCGGGGAGATGGAGGAGGGGCGGTGGCAGCGACGGCGACGCTATCCCGGTACGTGCACTAACACCGCGCCTCCTCCACCAGCCAGCGACCACCATGGCAAGAGGCGAAGAGAGATTGAGCGAGAGAGAAGGAAATGGGACCGGCGACCTGTTTGCACAGCAGCCATGACCCGACGCATTGAACTCAAGATCAGCAAGAGCCAGATCAAGGGCAAGCTGTGAGGGTCCCCACCACCGTCGCGACTGAGGCTGGCGACAGGCGGGGGTTGAGGGTGGTTCTAGTGACAACCAGTATAGCACGAACAACAACCGAATCGAGCTTGGGGCATACTGACCTGGGTCAGTGTTGGGTAGTGCTTTAGGAGAGCAATTTTGGAGTTCTTGAACATCCAAATTCAGCCCCAAAAGCCCATAATTGGGTCCTCTGGTATAGAATAGAGTTGGGTGTTTCTCGAATCCTAAGTATTATTATTTTCAAAGTCATTTTAAGCTTTAAGTTGCGGTGCATGTTAAGTTTAGTTAGTTTATGCCTGAAAATGACCTTGAATCGTTAAATGCTAGTTTAGTTGATTAATACTCGAAAGTGGCTTGACTTGATGCATGTTAGTTTAGTTAGTTCACGCCTAAAAATATAGTTCGAAATGAGTTATGCATGTTTAGATTCGATTCAAGCAAATTTGATTAATACATGCCTTAAAGTTTAGTTCGAAAGGAGTTATGCATGTTTAGACTCGATTCAAGTGAATTCAGTTAATATGTGCTTGAAGATTTACCTTAAGTAGTAACTTCGATGTGATAAACGATTGCCTTGAATCGCAATACGTTTAAAGGGCTTAATTAGATTCAAACAGTAACTCCGATGTGACAAACGGTTGCCTCGAATTGCAATACATTCAAATGGCTTAATTAGATTCAAATAATGACTCCATCGTGATAAACGATTGCCTAGAATCGTATTATGCTTAAATGGCTTAATTAGGCTTAAAGTTTAACTTTGAAACCATGAATGAACGCCTCGATTCGATGCTTGTCTATATAGTGGAATTATACCTGTGAAATATCTTTGGAAGCAACTTTTGAATGACGAAGTGAGCATGTTTACCTCTTAACTATAATACATGAATGATTGAAACGAACCAACAACACCTAAGATCGAAGCAGGCTAATTTGATTGGTTCATGTTTAAAAGTAACCCTTGAATGACAACCATTCTTTAAATCGATGTCATTTGAGCTAGCTAATTCATGCTTAAGAGTACTCTTGGAAATGATTTGAGAACATTTTAAGCCAATGCATGTTTAGTCGGATGGTTATGCTTTGAAAGTGGCATGCTAGTTAGTTAGCTATACATTGAAATGACATGAACTTGGTATGCTTACCTTCTATTCGCACGTTATGAATGTAGGCTAAGCTTCATGCATTGCGAGTTGTTTCAGTTCGTTAAGTTCTTATTTCAAGTTAATGCAAAATATACATATATATTTATGCCTGTGTACGCGGTAACGAGCTATTAAATGGTTACTACTCGCTCGGTAAGTTATACCTAGTTATTTCATAAGACCTTTATGATAATATGTTATGATTACAAAATTGAAAACCGAGATGGTAGCTGGATGGTTTGAGGCAAAACTATGAGTAGTTTGAGGTTCTTTGTGGTATGTTGCTTGTGAGGAGGGAGTTTGGGTTGTGAATTGATCGCAGTTGTGTGGATTACAAGGCCATGTGTTACTCATATTGCTAAATTGAATTATGAAGTGTTTGAATGTGTACATGTGCACCTCTACCCTTTCTATGTCATTAAGTTTGATTACTTGCATAAGGGTGAGTTTTGAAAAAGAAGGATTTCATGTTTTGAAATGATAGTAGCCATAATTATTAGTGCATGATGGCCTATTCTAACCAAATGAATACGGTTTCGGGAGTGAACTCGCTTGAACGGGGGAATCTCTAAAGAGCTTTACAAAGGCATGAGTTGTATGATAAATGATTTTTCTGTGACAGGCACCAAACTTATTAGTCATTATGACCAGTTTAAATGGCTAAGATGAGTGCTTAGGGACAATAGGTGGTGGTGAACCTGCTTGACAAGGAAATCCCTAGCCTAGGGAGTAATCACTAGAGACCCTGACGAGGGTTAAGATCCGAAAGTTACTTGCCATCCCGGGAGAAAGAGCTTAGTATAAGTTAGTCTCATTGGGATTGAGCGTAGATTTCTCCCAGCTCGCACTTTATGATGATCTTATACCCAAAGTAGTTTCCTAATAAGTAAGAAAAGCAGTCGACGTTTTGCCTTTTATGTATTTCAGAAAGAAAGCTTTTACGGGTCATTATGAGACTAAGATAAAAGAGATTCACTAAAAGAATATGAGCCTCAAGAGGCTCAGAGAAGAATTTTTATGAGCCTCAAGAAGCTAAATGAAGTGTTTTCAGCAAAACGAAAGAAAGCTTCCTATGTATGACATGTGCGTGTTCTAAGTATAACTTATGTATGAGATGGTAAGTAAGATACGAATAAGAAAAGAAAATCTTATGAGCATATTTCATGCATACCCTATGAATGAGATTTGATACAGACTTGAAATGTGTGTGTCTTATGCATATCATATGAATGAAATGCCAAGAAAAGGATGATTATGAAAAGAGACAACCTTATGTGCACATCATGTGAATAGGGTTTCATGCATAGTTCGAATAGAATGCTAACAAGTTGTGTTTATGAAAAAGAAAGCCTTTATGCTTAGCCTCGTCACTTGTTTAAGTGTTTAACTGCCTGTTAGTAAAGAACTTTGATCATTTAGAGGCCTAGAAATGTGTTTGAGTGCTTAAAGTGAAGTTTATGGTTAGTAATATTTCCATAAAAATTTTATGAATGCCTAAAATGATAGTAAAGTATGGATACGTGATATGTGACTAGTAAAGATATTATTGCCTGCAACGGTCTTGGTTTTAAGGGGGTTGGGGGACACTCGCCGAGCATGTGGTTGCTCATCCCACTACTCTTTCCCCTTTTTCTCCAAGGTTTTCTATGTGACAGGAAGAAGCTGAGTCAGCTATGTCAAGAGGGAGTCTATTCTCGCTAGCAAGGCCTCGTGTGTGCCTACTTATGTCTTTAATGAAGTCATGTAAAGTATTCTTAGTTTGTAAACATTTGTAAACAATGATTCTAGTTCATGTAATGTATATGGTATAAAGGTTGCTCTGTATGGCCTTGTGAGCCCACCATCTAAATAGTTAGATGTCTTCTTGGTTAAAATTAGTTATGTCTTGGGACGTAAACCCCAATAATTCGGTTGTGTGAACTGTTGGGTTGTATCTTTCATTTATTCTTTATTAATGAACTATTCTATTTGGAGCACTCCGAGCATGTGGCTCGTTGAGTTATGAATTCCTGGCGTGTAGCCGTTGAGCTTCTTTTAAATGTTTTACACTTTCATTAACTTGCAAGGGTTTATTGTATGACTTTTACCCTAGAAATGGTTAGTTTTTAGGAAAAACTCTGTCAGTTTCACCCCAAAATTTATGTAAGAAGTTAAGAAAACATAACGCTTTCGGCCCTAGGGGTTAGGGGTGTTGCATTGATGGTATCAGAGCCAAGGTCCTGTGACCATAGGCCGCGACCAGAGTCTTGCATTTCATATAGTCACTTAGGAACACTTTGTGGTTATATGACATATGCCTACTTTGTCTGCAAGTGTGCTTTATAGTATGGCCATATTCGACTTATGTGAGGCCCGTGTAGGCCGATTAAGTGAAAGTGGCGAGTTGGGCGTAAGTATAGGAGCTAGATAGCTCCCCACATCGAGGTGAAGTTGTGGGTGTTCCATTGGTATAATATGTTCCTAATCTGATAATTGACTTCATTGATTGACCTTTATGCGATCCGGTTAAGCTGATCGAATGAAATGTGAGTCATGTGTTAGCAAGTGAGTCCAATTCACTTGTATCGTTGAGAAAAGTGATGTTTTGAATGATAAATGTTTTCTTCGTGCAGTCCGATGGGACAATCGATAGTTAAAGCATGTCAATTTAGACTCGAGCGATTGAAAATCCTTTTCTAAGCTCGTCTTTTCCCCTAAAGCACAATGTGCTCCTCGGGCCCCATAATGGAGTGAGCAGACGTACTCAAAGGTTGGCAGAGAAGAAGTTTCGAGGTTTATTATAATCGAACCTTGACGTGTTTGGGAATGAATGATCGATGAGCCATTGTGTTAACGATTTGGTTTAGAATAAGAGGTACAAGATTGGACTAACAATTTTAGTTGATTGAGTTGTTAACCAGAACCAAAAAAAAATGGGGAACAAAAGGGGGGGCGAAGCCCCTTCTCTTTCACGGCAAAAACCACGACAGGGGGGTTCTCTAAACCCCAGCCCCGTAACCCACACAATGGAAGAGAGAGAAAGAAGAGGAGAGAGAGGGAGGAGGGGCGATGGCGGTGATGGCGACGCCATCCCGGTACGTGTGCTAGCGCCGCACCTCCTCCACTAGCCGGCGACCACCACAGCGAGAGGAAAAGAGAGATTGAGCGAGAGAGAAAGAAATGGGACCGGCCAAGCACCGCAGCGGCGGCAGGGGCCACACCGGCGACCTGTTTGCACAGCAGCCATGGCCCGACACCTTGGTCCCAAGATCAACAAAAGTCAGATCGAGGGCAAGTAGTAAGGGCTCCGGCCACTGTCGCGACTGAGGCTGGCGAACGGCGGCAGTTGAGGGTGGTTTCGGTGAACACCAGAATAGCACTAACAACAATCTAATCGAGCTTGGGGCATACTGACTCGGGTCAGTGTTGGGCAGTGCATAGGAGAGCAATTTTGGAGTTCTTGAACATCCAAATTCAGCCCCAAAAGACTATAATCGGGTCGTCCAGCATAGAATCGAGGTGGGTGTTTCTCGTATCCTAAGTATTAGTAGTTTCGAAAATGCTTTATGCTTTAAGTTGCGATGCATGTTATGTTCAGTTAGTTTATGGCTGAAAATGACCTTGAATCGTTAAATGCCAGTTTAGTTGATTAATACTTGAAAGTGGCTTGAATTGGTACATGTTGGTTTAGTTAGTTCACGCCTGAAAACATAGTTCGAAATGAGTGATGCATGTTTAGATTCAATTCAAGCAAATTCAGTTAATACATGCCTGAAAGTTTAGTTCGAAAGGAGATATGCTTGTTTAGACTCGATTCAAGTGAATTCAGGTAATACATGCCTGAATCTCTGCCTTAAATAGTAACTTCGGCGTGATAAATGATTGCCTTGAATCGGAATACGTTTAAAGGGCTTAATTAGATTCAAATAGTAACTTCAACGTCACAAATGGTCCCCTTGAATCGCAATACATTTAAATGGCATAATTAGATTCAAATAATAACTTCGACGTGATAAACGATTGACTAGAACCGTATTCTGCTTAAATGGCTTAATTAGGCTTAAAATTTAACTTCAAAACCATGAATGAATGCCTCGAATCGATGGTTATCTATGTAGTGGAATTATACTTGTGAAATAGCTTTAGAAACAACTTTCGAGTGGCAAAGTGAGTATGTTTACCTCTTAACTGCAATACATGAATGTTTTAAACGAACCAAGAGCACCTAAGATCGAAGCAGGCTAATTTGATTGGTTCATGTTTAAAAGTAACCCTTGAGTGACAAGAATTCTTTAAATCGATGGCAATGGAGCTAGCTAATTCATGCTTAAGGGTACTCTTTGAAATGACCTGAGAACATTTTAAGGCAATGCATTTTTAGTCGGATGGTTGTGCTTTGAAAGTGACATGTTAGTTAGTTAGCTATGCGTTGAAATGATATGAACTTGATATGCTTACTTCTATTCGCAAGTTATGAATGTAGGCTAAGCTTTATGAGTTATTTCTGTTCGTTAAGTTCTTATTTCAAGTTAATGCAATATATACATATATATTTATGCCTATGTCCGCGATAATGAGTTGTTGGACGATTGCTGCTCACTCGGCAAGTTATACGTAGCTATTTAATAAGACTTTTATAATAATATGTTATGATTACTAAATTGAAAATCGAGATGGTGGCTGGATGGTTTGAGGTAGAACTATGAGTGGTTCGAGGTTCATTATGAAACGTTGCTTCCGAGGAGGGAGTCTGGGTTGTGAATTAACCGCAATTGTGTGGATTGCGAGGCCATGTGTGGCTCATGTTGCTAAGTTGAATTGTGAAATGTTTTGATGTGTACATGTGCACCCCTACCCATTCTATGTCATTAAGTTTGATTACTTGCATAAGGGTGAGTTTTGAAAAAGAAGGATTTCATGTTTTAAAATGATAGTAGCCATAATTATTAGTGCATGATGGCCTATCTTAACTAAATGAATACACTTCTGGGAGTGAACTCGTTTGAATGGGGGAATCCCTAAAGAGTTTTGCAAAAGCGTTAGTTGTATGATAAATGATTTCGCTGTGAGACGCAGCGAACTTATTAGTCGTTACGACCAGTTTAAATGTCTAACATAAGTGCTTAGGGACAATAGATGGGAGTGAACCTGCTTGACAACGGAATCCCTAGCCTAGGGAGTAATCACTAGAGACCCTGACGAGGGTTAAGGTCCAAAAGTTAGTTACCATTTCGGGAGTAAGAGCTTAGTATGAGTTAATCTCACTGGAATTAAGCATAGATCTCTCCTAGCTAGCACTTTATGATGATCTTATGCCTAGAGTAGTTTCCTAATAAGTAAGAAAAGCGGTCGACGTTTTGCCTTTTTAAGTATTTCAGAAAGAAATTTTTTTAGCGTCATTATGAGAGCAAGATAAAAGAGATTCGTTGAAAGAATATGAGCCTCAAGAGTCTAAGAGAAGAATTTTTATGAGCCTCAAGAGGCTAAATGAAGTGTTTTCAGTGAAACGAAAGTATGACATGCGTGTGGTCCAAGTGCAACTTATGAATGAGATGGTAAGTAAGATACGAATAAGAAAAAAAAGTCTTGGAAGCATATTTCATGCATACCCTATGAATAAGATTTGATATAGACTTGAAATGTGTGTGTCCTATGCATATCATATGAACGAAATGCCAAGAAAAGTATGATTATGAAAAGAGATAACATTATGTGCAGATCATGTGAATAGGATTTCATGCATAGTTCGAATAGAATGCGAAGAAGTTGTGTTTACGAAAAAGAAAGTCTCTGTTCTTAGCCTTGTCACTTGTTTAAGTGTTTGACTGCCTGTTAGTAAAGAACTTTGGTCATTTAGAGACCTAGAAATGTGTTTGAGTGCTTAAAGTGAAGTTTATAGTTAGTAATATTTCCATAAAAATTTTATGAATGCCTAAAATGATAGTAAAGTATGGATACGTGATATGTGACTACTAAAGATATCATTGCCTGCAATGATTTTGGAATTCAAGGGGTCGGGGGACACTCACCGAGCATGTGGTTGTTCATCCCACCACTCTTTCCCCCTTTTCCCCCAGGTTTACTTTGTGATAGGAAGAAGCTGAGTCAGCTATGTTAAGATGGAGTCTATTCTCGCTCGCAAGGTCTCGTATATGCCTACATACGTCCTTAATGAAGTCATGTAAAGTATTCTTAGTTTGTAAATATTTGTAAACAATTATTCTAGTTCATGTAATGCAAATGGTATAAAGGTCGCTCTGTACGGTCGTATGAGCCAACTATCTAAATAGTTAGATGTCTTCTTGATTAAAATTGGTTTTGTTTTGGGATGTAAACCCCGATACTCTGGTTGTATGAACCGTTGAGTTGTATCTGTTATTTATTCTTTATTAATGAGCTATTCTGTTTGGTGCACTCCGAGCATAGGGCTCGTTGAGTTATCAATTCTTGGCGTGTAGCCATTGAGCTTCTTTTAAATGTTTTACACTTCTGTTGACTTGCAGGGGTTTACTATATGACTTTTAGCCTGAAAACGGTTAGTTTTTAAGGGAAACTCTGTCCGTTTTGCCCCAGAATTTAAGTAAGAAGTTAAGAAAACGTTACGCTTTCGGCCCTAGGGATTAGGGGTGTTACATTGATGGTATCAGAGGAAAGGTTCGGCGACCATAGGCTGCGACCAAAGTCTTGCATTTCATATACTCACCTAGGAACACTTTGTGGTTATGTGACATATGCCTACTTTGTGAGGGCCATATTCGACTTATGTGAGGGCCGTGTAGGTCGATTAAGTGAAAGTGGCGAGTTGGGCATAAGTATAGGAGCCAGATAGCTCCCCACATCGAGGTGAAGTTGTGGGTGTTCTATTGGTATAATATGATCCTAATCTGCTAATTGACTTCATTGATTGACCTTTATGTGATCCGGTTAAGCCGATCAAATGAAATATGAGTCATGTGTTAGCAAGTGAGTCAAATTCGCTTGTATCGCGTGAGATAAGTGATGTTTTGGATGATAAATGTTTTCCTCGTGCACTCTGGTGGGATAATTGAAAGTTAAAGCACGTCAATTTAGACTCGAGCGATTGAAAATCCTTTTCTAAGCTCATCTTTGCCCCTAAAGCACAATTTGCTCCTGGGGCCCCATAGTGGAGTGAGCAGACGTACTCAAAGGTTGGCAGAGAAGAAGTTTCGAGGTTTATTAAAATCGAACCTTGACGTATTTGGGAATGAATGATCAATGAGCGATTGTGTTAACGATTTGGTTTAGAATAAGAGGTACGAGATTGGACTAACGATTTTAGTTGATTGACTTGTTAACCCAAACAAAAAAAAAAAGGGACCAGCCAAGCACCGTAGCGGCGGTGGGGGCCACGTTGGCGACCTGTTTGTGCAGCAGCCATGGCCCGACGCCTTGGTCCCAAGATCAGGAAAAGTCATATCGAGGGCAAGAGGTGAGGTTTCCGGCCACTATCGCGACTGAGGCTGGCGACCGGCAGCAGTTGAGGGTTGTTTCGATGACCGCCAGAATAGCATGAACAACAATCGAATCGAGCTTGGGGCGTACTGACTCGGGTCAATGTTGGGCACTGCATTAGGAGAGCATTTTTGGAGTTCTTAAACATCCAAATTCAGCCCCAAAAGCCTATAATCGGGTCGTCCAGCATAGAATCCGGGTGGTGTTTTTCGCACCCTAAGTATTAGTAGTTTCGAAATCGCTTTATGCTTTAAGTTGCGATACATGTCAAGTTTAGTTAGTTTATGCCTGAAGATGACCTTGAACCGTTAAGTGCTAGTTTAGTTGATTAATACTCGAAAGTGGCTTGAATTGGTACGTGTTAGTTTCGTTAGTTCACGCATGAAAACATAGTTCGAAATGAGTTATGCATCTTTAGATTCGATTCAAGCAAATTCAGTTAGTACATGCCTGAAAGTTTAGTTCGAAAGGAGTTATGCATGTTTGGACTCGATTCAAGTGAATTCATTTAATACATGCCTGGAGATTTGCCTTAAATAGTAACTTTGACGTGATAAACGATTGCCTTGAATCGGAATATGTTTAAAGGGCTTAATTAGATTCAAATAATAACTTCGACGTGACAAACGGTTGCCGTGAATTGCAATACTTTTAAGTGGCGTAATTAGATTCAAATAATAACTCCGATGTGATAAACGATTGACTAGAATCGTATTATGCTTAAATGGCTTAATTAGGCTTAAAATTTAACTTTGAAACCATAAATGAATGCCTCAAATTGATGCTTATCTATGTAGTGGAATTATACTCTTGAAATAGCTTTAGAAACAACTTTCGAGTAGCAAAGTGAGTATGTTTACCTCTTAACTGCAATACATGAATGTTTGAAGCGAACTAACAGCACCTAAGATCGAAGCAGGCTAATTTGATTGGTTCGTGTTTAAAAGTAACCCTTGAGTGACAAGTATTCTTTAAATCGGCGTCAATTAAAATAGCTAATTCATGCTTAAGAGTACTCTTTGAAATGACCTGAGAACATTTTAAGCCAATGCATTTTTAGTCGGATGGTTATGCTTTGAAAGTGACATGTTAGTTAGTTAGCTACGTGTTGAAATGACATGAACTTGGTAAGCTTACCTTCTATTCGCAAGGTATGAATGTAGTCTAAGCTTCATACGTTGTGAGTTATTTCTGTTCGTTAAGTTCTTATTTCAAGTTAATGCAATATATACATATATATTTATGCCTGTGTACGCAGTAACGAGTTGTTGGATGGTTGTTGTTCACTCGGTAAGTTATACGTAGCTATTTCATAAGACTTTCATGATAATATGTTATCATTTCTAAATTGAAAACCGAGATGGTAGCTAGATGGTTCGAGGTAGAACTATGAGTGGTTCGAGGTTCATTGTGGTACGTTACTTGTGAGAAGGGAGTTTGGGTTGTGAATTAACCGCAATTGTGTGGATTGCAAGGCCATGTGTGGCTCATGTTGCTAAGTTGAATTATGAAGTGTTTGAATGTGTACATGTGCACCCCTACCCTTTCTATGTCATTAAGTTTGATTACTTGCATAAGGGTGAGTTTTGAAAAAGAAAGATTTCATGTTTTGAAATGATAGTAGCCATAATTATTAATGCACGATGGCCTATCTTAAGTAAATGACTATAGTTTTGGAAGTGAACTCGGTTGAATGGGGGAATCCCTAAAGAGTTTTGCAAAGGCATGAGTTGTATGATAAATGATTTTGCTGTCAGAGGCAACAAACTTATTAGTCATTACGACCAGTTTAAACGTCTGAGATAAGTGCTTAGGGACAATAGATGGGAGTAAACCTGCTTGACAACGGAATCCCTAGCCTAGAGAGTAATCACTAGAGACCCTGACGAGG
>NCQV01066820.1:925-35539 GCA_002740545.1 Lophocereus schottii
GTTGAATAGTGAGATTAATTTGTGAGAGACAATGTTGGTGATTACTTAGGTATTGTTGTAACTCAAAGAGAGGAATAAAGATTGATTCACGCTTAGGGGATTTAGAATGGCATCTTAGAAATCAAAGTGCATTTGACACTTTAAAAGTAAATACTTTTTGA
Organism: Lophocereus schottii; assembly: GCA_002740545.1. Lineage (NCBI taxonomy): Eukaryota > Viridiplantae > Streptophyta > Magnoliopsida > Caryophyllales > Cactaceae > Lophocereus > Lophocereus schottii. Next base: position 1,087 of record NCQV01066820.1, read on the forward strand.
TTTGGGATCGAAAACATGTAGTTGACATTAAAAAAAAATAAGCTTAGGACCGCAAACCAAACTCAGTTAATCCAAACCTCTTTATAGATGAGTGGCTGTAACTAACAATGACATCACATCTGATAAGAATCATAATAGCAATAACAATAATAATAGTAATAATAATGATAATAACCATAGTAATGGTAATGATAATAACAGTAATAATAACTATGTTAGTGAATGAAACAATACTAAAACCTAAGATACCAATGACAACACTAATGTAATCAATTATAAAAATAACGACAATATTAGAAAGGGGCTGTAGTATAAAAGGGGAGATGAGATCATTTTGTGTGTTCAAGTAATTAGTGATGGATTCATTGGTAATTGAAGAAAGTACCAAGGGAAACTATGAAGTTCACCTAAGGTTTTAATTGATTAAAATTATTTGAAACTATACTATGCATAAAAATACATATTTTGGAGCAGAATCAGGGTCATTTCTATCGTTTCAACACCATAAGCAATTATTTTATAAAGGAGAGTGATTTTAAAGATTTCAGATATGTTTGTTGCCTATACTCTTCAAAAATTTATATATTTCTTGAAATTATATAAATTTCATACAATATTCATGTAATGAATCAATTTGAAACAGTATTTTGTCACATAATTAAGTGGCTCCATTAGTTATCAAGCATCAAGGCTTGCACATCCTAGTTCACCCGCACGGCTTGAGGTCAGGATTCCCGGCCTGAGAGGTGAGACTTATCTTAATGATCACCTTAGACGTCAATAGGAATTTCACTTCCAGATAATTAATAATCAATAAAGCAGTTTTGCTCATATTCTCTCCCTCTCCTATTTTTGAACTAAAATGAATTGAAATATGGGTGCCCAACTAAATTATTCAAAAAGCTTATTCTATAGTATTGAGATAAACGTGTTGAGCTTCAGCTCTTTTCTCAACAAAAAATTTGTGTTTTTTTATTTTAGGTAAGAATCAATGAATAATCCCCTATATAACAAGCCCGAAGGACAGCTCCGTTACTTTTGCTAATTTGACGTCATTAGATGCTCATAGTGGATTTTGACATTGCATGACCACTTGGCAGAGCTTAAAGGTCATCCTGAACTATATTTTGAATAAGCATTTGACGAACATCTACCCATGGATCTCAATTTGGACTAAGGGGTTAGTCAAGGTAAGCAAGTTTTAACATCCCAAACCCAAAAAAATCCACATTTTTGCTAGGAACATAAAAACAGTAGGTTTTGGGTTTAAAGCAGTGCAGCAGCCTGATTTTGTGAACCAAATAATTTCAACTTTCATGGGATTTAAGTCCAATATTTTTCCTTGAGCTTGAAGTTCAAGAAGTTATATTTCCAAAAAACAAGTTTCAGCTCATTTAGACTTCATTTACCTATCCAAATTAGTCTTTTAATCCAAACTATCAAAACTGTCGGGTGAGACAGAAATGAGTCCCGTCTTTTGTATTGTATTCCTTTGACTTATTTTGGGTTTAAGTATAAAATTTTTACATATTTTGGTTCCTTAATGCCTTAGCTATGTAAGCATGTAAATAAATCTGGTTTATATTAAGTAGACTAGGAGAACCAAGGCATTTTGTTAAACAGTGCAAGCTGGACCCGATTTTGGACTAGTATGAGTATTCTGGGGATCTTAATGGGCAAATGATCTCCAAAATGTGTGATTCCACCTGAAGGAATTAGAAGACATCCTCAGCTTTCCAACCATGTGTGGAAATCCAAATCATGCCCACATTTACATGTGAAAGGTGGCTTCCAAACAGCGCTTACAAACTGCAGTATTCTGCCCGGTTGCACCTAATTGGTGCATTTGGTGGTTGATATCTTTCCAGCCATCCAATTTCATCCAAGCAGCTTGATATGGCACTTAAAGTAGTCTTGAACACAATCATGGAGCAACTAATAAGAAACAAGTGAAGAAAGGCAGAAGCTCTCTCATTAGCTAGCCGTAAAGCACAAAGGGAACAAGGCTACTTTCTGCTTTTCTCTCACATAAGGGAAGTTGTATACTTGCTTGCTTACTTGCTTAGGATGATTATAATCTTTGTAATCTAGCTTATTCTGATGCATAAAGATGTAATTAACTTAGTTTAATCATGCTTAATTGTAATCAATTTTGCTAAGTAGGTTTAAAGCTAGATTAGGATAAGTTAAAGGTTTCCTCCCTTGGAAGGAAACCTCCTAAGCCCCCTAGCTGCCTTAGGATGTTTATTTAAGGCCTTTAGAAGGCTTATTTTGTAACCAAGCTTTGATATATTGAAAAGCAGAGTTGAGAGCATTGCTCTTTTCTTCCTTAAACACTTCACTTGCTTATCTCTAACTAGGCCGGTTAGGGTGGTGTTCAAGTGCAGTCTTAAACTTGATTACTGGTGTTTTTGCATCTTAATCATAGTTTAAGGGCCCTAATCTTGTTCTTGGTGGTGTTTTTGTATCCTTGAACAAGCTTAGTTCTACCTAGATTAGTCTTTGGTAGTGATTTCTATATCTAAAGATTAGTTTAGTATCTATCCTTGCTTTTTTTTTCCCCATTTAGAATCCTTTGATTCTAAATCCTTCCCCTCCTTACGTTTTAGCTGATTCATAATCAACTTATAATGTGCCATTCTCTTGAGTTTTCCTTGATTGTACTCTCTCTTGGTTTTAAGCTTTTGCTCTTGAATTGAGTTTTAGCATTGACTCTTGGGAGATACATCAGCATGCCTAATGTGAAGGATTCGAAAACACTAATATGGTTTTATTCTAATTATGTTAAATTTAAATTGTTATTCCAAGTTGACTTGAACGCTTTCAGCTTGATGGGATTTACAGATGTTAAAGTGCTTTAGTAAAAGTCATGTAGTTTGATATGGCCTTGTCTGACTAAGGACGATGATAATGCATCTAGTCATTGAGACTTTCATTGCAACCGCAATATTAAATAATGGATTAAGCTAATTAAGTGACTAGAGATTGGGCGCGTTAGCATAGGAGTCATTTTCAGCACATGTCTTAGTAATCAACTTGTACCTTTGCCATTGCTTATTGGATTTTAATGCATAATGTGTCACTAAAAAGAGTATTCAATGAAGAAAATTAATCAAAGCACAATAATTTTATGCACCCCAGACTGTGATAAAAATGGAGGAAAATTTCAATTAGATGGTGAACACAGTCAATTTGGGCATATTTGGACTTTTGGGTTCCTTTAGACTTTTCTGTGCATCTCTGGTTTTGGATGTGTGGGTTAGTGGATGTTGTCACATTTAAAGGCTGTTTATTTTTAATATCTTGGGATTCCCAAGTCTTATTTGATTGGTTTATCATTGTCGGGCATTTTATAAAAGGGGGACACCGTTTTAGGTGCCTACAGTTAGCCCCCACTTTAATTAAGCCTGAGTAAGGCTGAGGTTAATGTAAAGAGCTTTATTTATGCTTACCTATTTAAAAGTGACAATGCCTAAACATGGTCACTAGAAGGCTAGAATCCTGGTGCCTAGCCACTTTCGTTGTGATGGAGACACAAGTCTTATTCGATTGGTTTATCATTATTGGGCATTTTATAAATGTAGACACTTTTCTAGGTGTCTACAGTTAGCTCCCACTTTAATTGAGCCTGAGCAAGGCCGAGGTCAATGTAAAGAACTTTATTTGTGCTTACCTATTTGAAAGTGACGATGCCTAAACATGGTCACTAGAAGACTTAAATCATGGTGCCTCTCCTCTTCCGTTATGATGGAGGATAATGATGTAATGCCTAAACTTGGCCGCTTAAGGTCCTAAATCTCAGTACTTTTGTGGTGAGAGTGGATGACAACAAATATCCCATTGGGCCAGGAGCCAGGGGTGTCCCATTATACTGAGAGCCAGCTTATTATCAAAATGTCCCCTTGTACCAGGAGCCAATGGTGTCCCATTATGTCGGAAGCTATGATATTCCATTGGGCTGGGAGCCAACGTATTATAAAAAGGTCCATTGTGCCAAGATCAAACAATGTCCTATTTTATCAAGAGTTAGCAAAGTCAAAATGTCCTATTAAGTTAGGAACCAGTGGTGCCGTATTTTATCAATAGTTGAGAGTGTCCCTCTATTCTAGGACTGTAATAATGTTAGTGAAATATTCTATTGTTCCGGAATCGAAAGATGGACCTTAGTGGTATGGGTTCTTGAAGATCTATAGCCAAATCCTTGAGAACTTAATGTCATGGGAGCTAAGGACATGTAGCTAGATCCTTGTGAACTTGGTGGTGTAAGAGCTTAGTTAAATCCCTATGAACTTGGTATGGCTAGAGTCTAAAGACCCACACCCAAATCCCTTTGAACTTGGTGGCGTAAGAGTCTGAAAACCTAAATCATATCCCTGTGAACTTAACAGTGTGAGAGCATAAAGACTAGTAGCAAAATCCCTATGAACTTAGTGGTAGGAGAGCCTGAAAACCTGCAGCCAGACATGATGTGAGAGTCTAAAGACTTGTAGACAAATCTCTATGGACATGGCAGCATAAGAGCCTAAAGAACTGTAACCAAATCCCTTTGAATTTGGTGGCGTGAGAGCGTGACGATCTGCAACTAGATTATTCACTTGTCGTTAGTACGATGTTGAAATGTCAAGTCTCTAAGTTTTACTTTTTGTCATTTGGGTTTTAATGTCGTGGCCTTGTGATAGTAGCTTGTTGAATGTTGAGATGTCCTGGAGATAAACAGGATGAGATGTCCTCCATAGTTAGCTACCTGATAACCTGAAGTTAAGTTAGTGTCCTTTCCGTAAGGATTTTGGTGAATTGCACAACGACGGTCATACTTGTGTAAATCCCACATTGAGGGTGGTGCCCTTAGTTTAAATAAGGCTAATTGAGGTAAGGGTCAAAGTATATATGTCTTCTATGACATTTTTTCATGCAATCTTAAGAGCCTTCGATATTGATTCATGGCTAACTAAGGTTGTGTGCCCTTCCTATAAGGTTGTTATCATACTTGAATGCGCACTTTTTTCATCTAGGGTTTCCAAGTGATCAAGGTGGAGGGCGGGTTAGTAAATAGGCCAAAGAACCACGTGTGGATACAGGTGCACTCATCAGCCTAGGTTAGACTATGCTTGTACACCAGTTATACAGGCTTAATTATGTTGCTAGTGCTAACCTCTGATGACCTAACCTCGTACACAAGTAGGTGAAAGTCTAATGCTAAGTTTGGGGTCCATTAGGTAAGGTCTGATTAAGGTAGAAGAGCCTAATGGATTGGTCGCAGGCTTGTTCTGTAGCTTAAGCTACAACATACTATAGGATGAGGGGTAAAAAGTTGAGTGAAATATTGGGTTAGGTTAGGTCATGAGATATAAGTCACCCAGGATAGGAAATATTTCTTTTTAATGGAAGAGTGGCCTTTAATTTTGCATTAACGTGCTCTTGTTATGAAAAAGTCTCCAATTTTTGCTCCTTGTAATAGAAGCCCTAAATGTGTGGGGATATGGCAAGCGAAAACACTTTTGTTGGTACTGCTTGGAGTAGCCCCTAGTTTAGCATAAAGAATATGATTATCTCCTTGTTAGGAAATATTTACTATAAAGGAAATCCTAGCCATGTAAAAAATGTAGGACAATCTCTTATCTTGCATAATGGGTGTATGCCCACTAATAAAGGCTAAGAATATAAAGCAAGTATCCACTCTTGAATTTGTAATTATGGATGAGACAAGGAGTCCTGAATTTTAGAATGAAGATGTGATCAGACGCTATGATGATTGGGAAGAAACGGTAAAGTGGGTGAATAGTTTTTCTAAGTCTCGTTTGGTAGGAGTATGCCATGGAATGCTTCTTGTCCTTAAAAAACTAATGTTTTACTTATGTTCTCCTTTTGCCTGGCTCCCCTTTTAAGGCTTTTGGACTAGCCATTCTTTTGTTTGGTTTTTTTTGGTTTTTTTTCAACCAAAGAGCTCAATTGAGATGTTTCTTCATGGAAAAGAATCTTCATAGCTGGGGCTCTAAGAGGTTACCTACGTATCCAATATGGAATTAAGTCACTTGTAATTTAAGAGTAATAACATGCAGCCTTGATAAGGGATGCATCCAAGAGGATTTTTTGCGATAGCCTATAGGGTTAGGGTATTAAAGGAAAGTAATGGGCATGAAGGCTTAAATAACTAAAACCCCAAATGTGCATAGGTGATTAGATTAATGCATATCAACAATTTTTCCTTTCTTTATTCATCTACTGTTCAAGTTTCTTTTCACCTTTTCTTTTTTTTTTGGTTCTTTTTTTCTTTCCTCATGTTATTCTTTTCTTTTCCTTTTTTTTCTCTGTTCTCATTAGATAAGGACCATTTGGTCCGAACTTTCTGTTTTTGATTGCTAATTTTGATATTATGTCACCGATGACAGATTTCCACTCCTTACTTAGGTTAAATGCGGTTACCAAAGAAATAGGCTTATTTGAAGGCTCAACGGAGTTCGAAGTGATGATCGTATCCGATTTTTAGGTTACCAAAAGTGACCTACTATCCTAGGTGTTCTTAAAGTTGCATGACTTGTTGCTAAGAAATTTGTAATCTTTCCCCTTTTTAGATGATGGATTTAAAACTTAATCTCTTTATTTATTTTATTTCTCTCCTTCTCCTTTTGCCTAACTCTCTTTGTGAGGCTTTCAAGCTAGCCCCTCTTATTTTCTTCTTTTTTTTTGTTTCACTAGGTTTCATCACAGGATATAAGTATTGTATTCAAGACAAAACAACAAATGGAGGGAATCATTTTATTAACGAATCAACACTATGTCAGACTTACACATATGATAGAAAAGAAAAGAAAGTGACTCAACATATAATTATAAGCTATACATGACACTGAATTAAGGCATTCAAATTCCCTAAATTCAATAGAACCCAAGGCATTTTGCGTGGAGACTTTTCTTCACAGCTGTCTCATTAGAAAATATAGGTATATCCATGTTGGAAGTGTCCAAGTTTAAATCACTCCATTATAGCAAAGATATTAATCTTTATGCTTTGCTCTGTGATATTAGGCATACCAAATTCAATAATCAAATCATCACAGAGATTAAGACTAATTTATGTAATGGATTGGTAAGATTCAATTGTCGGCCTGGATATTATGTGAGTCTAAAGGATAAATTTGCTAAAAATTTCCTATCCCTGAAGATTAAAACAGTTGGAATGGAGATGAAAAGAGGGGGATATCCATTCAGAACATTTTGGAAAATCATCTAGAAATTAGATAATACTATAGATCCAAAGACTAAAGTTATAATGATAAGGGCAGAAAAATTTGAAAGTCCTACCCTATGCAAAAGATCTAGAGGATTAAATCTAATCAACAGGAGATAAAAATTGATTGATCATGAATATCTAGCTTTGCCAACCCTACAAAAATCAATAAGAAAAATGTGATAAAAATTGATGAGAATGGTAAAATAACCATTAAAACCCCAATTATTAAGAAGTATGAGTGCAATATCAGAACGGGGAGAAGGATCTTCATCAGTCAAAGAAGAGTTTAAAGAAGAAGATATAATTAGTGTGACTAGTGAAAGGAGTAAAATGAATTTTTAACACGTAAGACATAGTGTAGACATAAGTATGAGTCTATATAGGAAAGCCCTTGGGTATAAAACAAGAACTGTTAGTGAGCCAATTTATGAGGATGAATTAGTAAAAAATATGACTATGAAGATATGTTATGAAGTGACCAACACAAATCCTAATAGCATCTATATCCCAATAAACGTATGCTTAGAGGGATATAATAAATATGAGTTATGTGCTTACATAGATAGTAGTTGTTCTGTATACTTTGGAAAAAGATCATTATTTTCATAGTTTATGTAGAAAAGAGCTAAAAATCCTTTAAAAGTGAGGATAGCAGATAATAACATTATGAGTCACAATGAAGCCATAGAAGGATTATCTGTAGAATTAGAAGGAGTCCAATGCATTACGCCAGTTATATGGGCTACTGATCAACCCTCTTATGATATGATTATTGAAAATAATTTTTAGAGACTATATTCTCTATGCACATAGACCATAAATCAAATAGTATTTACAATCAATACTCACTTAGTTCCTTTGAAAAATTGAGCAAGGCTTACACTCATAAAAAAATCAACTTTACACGCAGCCAGTATGGTGAAAAGGTAATGCCTGTACAACGTGAGATAGCACTGATAATCTCATTACTTAAGTTATCTATTAAATAGCATATTGTCTAATAATAAGAAAAATTATGCAAAGAACTGTACTCTAAGAATCCACTAAAATTTTGGGATAAGGATATGACATTTGCAAAAATTACTCTGTTAAATCCCAACACTATTATTCGAGTCAAACAAATGGTGTATACATAACAGGATATCTAGAAATTTTTATAAATAAATTAAAAAATTTTGGATAAAGGATTAATCAGGAATAGCAAGAGTCCTCACACCAGCCCCGCTTTCATGGTAAGAAATCATGCTGAAAAGAAGAGAGGAAAAGCAAAAATGGTAATCAAGTACAAAAAGCTTAATGCCAATACTGTCTTTGATGGTTATTACATTCCTAACAAAATAGTCCTTTTCAATGAAGTTCAAGGTGCTTCTTGGTTCTAAAAAATGGACTGTAAAAGTGGTTATTGGTAGATAAAAATAGCCAAGGAAAATATCCCTTTAACTACATTTAGTGCCCCACAAGGACATTATGAATGGATAGTAATGCCATTTGGTCTTAACAATGCACCTCAAATATTCCAAAGAAGAATGAATAATATCTTTAAAGACCTTAATCATTGTTGTTTAGTTTACATAGATGATATCCTTGTGTTTTTCAAGACCATAGAACAACACAAAGATGATGTCTTAGTTATCACCTAAAGGTGCATTGATCATGGTATTATACTTGAAAAGAACAAGTGCATTTATGCAGAACAAAAAATTGAGTTCTTAAGCCTAAAGATAAAAGTTGGACAAATAATCCTATAAAAACATATTTTAGAAAAAATAGAGAATTTCCCTGAAAAGATTGAAGATAGGAAACAACCAGAAAGGTTTCTCGGATGCCTTACCTGTGCTTCAGATTTCATTAAAGATTTAGCTAAACTGAGAAAGCTATTGCAGGAGAAACTCAGGAAAGAAGTTAATTTGGACATAGACCACTAATCATGCAAAGATTGTTTCAAATTTCAAAAAGATGTATAAAAATCTTCCCGTTCTTAATTTGTCTAATGAAGAAGATGATTTAGTGCTTGAGATACCAGTAATAAGCATTGGAGTGCAATACTCAAAATTAAAGAAGGAGAAAAACTCTGGAAATATTATGGTGGAAGTTTTAATAATGCAGAATGCAACTATCCCACGATGGAAAAAGAAATCCTTACGGTCATAAGGGGAATTGAAAAGTTCTCAATCTTTTTGGCCCCAAAACCTTTTCTTATTCAAACCGATTGCAAAAGAATACTTGATTTTGTGAAAAAGAATTTATCAAATATGCAAGCGCAAGGGCGACTCCTGCGTTGACAATTATGGCTTAACTAGTTTTCCTTCTCTATTGAACATATACGAGGATCGAAGAACTCTCTGGAAAATACTTTAAATCGAGAACTCGCAAATGGTGATTATCAAAGCAGAACTCCTGCTAGAAAAGGAGGAAATTCATAATGAAATGCCCTTACTACTCGAACGGGTTACTCTTCTAGTAAAGTTTTTATTGATAGTTTGGGATTACTTACAAGAAGTAGATCACATTTTGGCCTGCTATTTTCTTCCTACCTAATAACCCAAAGATTTTTCCTTCTAGAGTTGCAAGTTAATTACCTTAGATGTCCTCATGATATCCAAAAAAAAAAAAAGTTCCCATGTTCAAGAAAAATGGTTCGTTGAGTGGTATGCAGCCTGTATTGACTATTATCATCATTATTCCTATGATATTTGGGAGTCTTCGAGTACAACGATCTACTTTCCCAATAAGTCTGGAGTTGGTGGTGTTAATTTCCTAGCAAATTCAACCTTTCCAAATGACCCCGTCATTAAAGTCTGGGAATACAGGATGATACTTTACTTTATAGAAATTCTAGATCCAAAGTACCCATTTTTCTCAAGATTAACCAAGTTCCAACAATGCATGTTTAGAAGGATCCATTAGATTCTAACATCTTCTGATGGTCCAACAAAAAATCCAAATAATCGATGCCTATATGTGGAGGTACATTGTGCACTAATTGAGTATGAAAATGGGAACGCCAAACCAGCACATTATCTTTTTCAAATTATTGATGACAACGATTCCTATGATCAACAACAATAATGGTTTCCAGATTGACGAGAAACAGTGACTGATCCTACTTTAGCAAGAGCCATCAGTTTTTACAACATTTATCATCAAAGTTGGGCATTAATTAAACAAGGAAAAACGTTAATACATTCTAAAAACACTACTTTCGCCTATAATAATGAGTTCAAAGAATACATGAAGGTAGAAGGAGCAATTTAGAAGATATCTTTGATTATCTCTTTGATGTTAGAGTCTTATTAGAAAAAGAAAAGAAATATCTTCTTAAATTATTTGAGAAATGGGACCCAAAGCATCTTCAATTTGATAAAGATTTTAATGATTATCCAGATAATAATGGTTTGAAAGATATAATTTGAGAAGAAGGCATGCAAAATCTCAATAATAATGATTAGTCTTGTTATCATTAAAGGTCCAAAAAGTTATGGCTCCATTATTGTACTATTTTGACAAGTGTTAGGTCTATAAAATAAGGCAATCTACTGTAGCCATGTGAAGGTATTGGAGTCATGTGTAAAATCAGTGTATACTGTAGCTAATAGGGCATCCTATATACCCCTATCCCTCTATAAAAGAGAAGTCGAGTGCTGAGAAGGTACATGGTCATTTGACCATTCTTGAGACAAAAGAGAAGTTAGGATTCTCCATTTCTATGTGAATAAATATCTCTAATGATCTTAGCTTAAGTCTCTCTTTAAGCTTTCCATTGTAATATTTCCACTTTCAAGCTTTCAATAAAAAAAGTTTCCTAATAGGGAACGTTTTTCAATTGAGAACCTTATGTCTTAATATTATAATTTCTTGGTTAAAGTCTCACTATCCTTTAAAAATATGTAAAACTTCATCATTGACCATGGCCCGAGGTAGCAAATGAAATAGATCTGTGTCGTGCCTGATCTAAGGAAGATGGGGTTGAGATTAACAATCTATGTAAACCAAAAGATAGAGGAACGCCAGAGTCCAATATCGACTGCGTTTAGGTAATGGTCGAAACTTTCTAATTAAGCTTTAATTATTTTGCTAAGCATGGTGGGCCGTTAATCACGTAAAATATAATATTTATAATATAAGTAGCAGATTGTGATAACTATAACTAGTAAAGTCATTATAATAAGTCCAAACAAAAATATAAGCATAGCTTTATTAAAAAGTCCTAAAAAGTTGAGTATTTACACTTTAAACCTCATTTTGGCAAAAATAGTAAATTCAGAAAGTTCAGGGATTAAGTTGCAAAAAAAAACTTCGGTTAGTAACTATTTCTTAAAATATCGACCCTTATTAGTAGTTCACCTAAAATAGTAGGTACTTGGAAATACATTCTAAAAAAGTTGACCCCAAAAAATTATTTATATAGAATCAGGGTACCCAGAGGTGCAAATTGGAGAGGGAGTTTGCTTATTCCATTTTGATTTTGATTCATCTTGATATTTCTTATTTGTTATCTTCTTTTTCCTTTACTTTCTATAAGTAGAACAATTCTTCTTAACCAATAAATATTTAAGCTAAAAATTTGGGCTAATATTTACGCTATTGTTAGTGTTTCATGATTTATGTGGAGGAAAATTATAAAATCTACCCGTTTGTTCAACTAGTACTTTTATATTTATCAAAATATCATTTTTTTGCATTATGGGTTTATTTTATGTGGCGTTGTGCTACAACGGCAGCACCCTGCACACGCAGCATGATGTGTTGTGTAACAGCCCAAATGTACATAAATCACTGTTTGCATTTCTTTCATTAATTTTCCCAATTAGAAATAATAACCCAAATAATTAGGCGTTTATCAAACAAGGACAAGGCTTTACTTGTACATGATAAATTTATCTATTGTTTACCATCAAAGGAATTCACACCATCACAACCCATCAGATCATTTGGATAAATATAGAAATTGTTCTAACAACAAAATCATTCAAACAACTCAAGGATTACATCAAAATATAGAATTTTGATACAATATACAGTCTCAACACCAAAATATATAACAATACGATGTTGTATGAAACATTACCATTTCATATAGACTTTCCGACTCACTTATTATCTTCAGCCGTCCTGTCCCCTTGAGGGCGATTCACTGAACACTTTCTTAAAATAAAATATGAAAACATTTTGAACTGTGAGTCGAAATCAATACATGCATTTCTGTATTGTTAAACGTTCATGGAAAATTGGTTGGGCCTGTATTACAATTCATTTTTAATTAAATACAGGGAATGAGATAAATATGAAACTACATTGTCAATTATTATCTGATAGTGAACCCCTGGTAACTATTACGATATGATGATAGGTGTACACTTGCCAAGCCAATCGGGACCTGGCCTGCAGCCGCGCGGGTAACTAAAGGGTTATGCCCTGTAACGGATAACTGATGAGGTTACTAATTATGTGATAAATCACTGATTAAACTAATTCATTAATGTACTTACCAAAACAATATAATTTGATAAATACGTGCTGATTTCTAAATATATAGGCAATAAACATACCTGAAATTTTTAAATGTAAGCTCACGAAATAATATTATGCGCAAAAGTGGAAGGATTGATAAATTGGGCCCGGATTCTGTACAAAATTATCATTGTAGGAACGCACGGTTAGCAAAATTATATATATCATAACTAATAATTTAGTAAAGGAAAAGTAAGAACATAACAAAGGTTTAGAAAGAATGACTCATAACGTAATCACATGACCTCTTATTGAGACTCAAAACCCCAATATGGAAAGCTTAGGAAGTCCCAAAAAGCTTTCATTTAGAACACCAAGCTTGATTCCTACAATAGAATTCCCAAAATGAGGTTAGATCCCAAGCATGTCAGTTTCAGTCCATTCTACGCAGTTTCGGTAAAACGACCATAACGTTTCCCATAGACCTCAGATTAAGGCGATTCAAGAGGCACTTGAAAGCTAACACAATGAAATATGTTCCTACCACAAATCATAATTTTTCAATAGGAAAATTGTTACCAGTTTAATCGTGGACTCCGCCCTGTTTTCTTGAAATTTTCAGCCTCACTGTTTTGACTTTTGCCTCTCTTTTTTACACAAATTCTCAACTTAAACCATTCCTTAAAAGCATGTAAACAATCTTTGATCCATCCCAACATCATAAAAAATCACCACACTCCAATTCACTTCATAATCATATCCAAGAAAGATCATTTTTCAAACTAATACACACATAAACCATGCTTAAAGCTAGTTTTATCCAAATCTTACCTTACTTGTCAAAACCCTAGTTCATAGCCAACTTGGACTCACTCCAACTCATTTGAAATCACCAAAAACATCATAATAAACACCAATAGATTAAAAGATGACCAAATTAAAGATAAAACAATCAAAATCCAATACTTTAAGATCAAGCTTGCATGATTAACATCAACCTTAACCCTAGCATAATCCAACCTCAAGTTCACCATGATCAACATCAAAAACCTCTTATTTCTTATCAAAACATCATGACCAAAGATCATAAACATCAAAACAAGAAACAAAACTAAAATAAAAAGCAAAACTAATAAAATCAAGTTTCAAGATTACTTACTTTGATTACAAATAAGTAGAGATGGAGATGAGGTTTAGTGGTTTGATGATGGTGAGGTACTAGGATGTTAGGGGGGTTAGAAACCACTAAGGCTAGCCAGAAAAGTAGCAGGAATCAATGCAGACCTGTTGCTAGTGCTGCTGCCATGAGTGAAGAGAGAGAGGAGAGAGAAAGTGAAGCTTTGGATTAAGTTGTGAGTGTTTTGACTAATCAACTCATTTGGCTGAAATTTTATCTAGTTAAGTCACCTTTTTTTTTAACTAAATATAGTTAAGTTAACCATGGTAATTAGTTAGACTAGTAGGCAACTTGTTGGGCTTTAAACTGGCAGAAATAAGTTGGGTTCGGGAACAAAACGCTTTGTAACGATAATGTTTTTACGAAATTCAAAATTGACGTTTTGTAATGTTAAGGAAAGCAAAATAAATTACTTAGGTTAAACGTGCTAGGGCCTACTATCAATTCTTCTAAAGTTTTCATTAATCAATTAAATAAACAAATAAAATCGAAATTGCTAAATGAGGGCCTAAATAAAATTTTCCTCACTGGGGTGAATAATGCGATTAATAATTATGAGAAAAAAATCATATACATGAGGTAGTTAAATAACTAAACATAATTAAATAATTTTAGGGTTGGGCAATTATAGCCTTCCCCCCTTAAAGAGTTTGGCCCTCAGAACTTATGATTTTTCCATGTAATGCAAAATTACCTCAAATAATTGTGGATATTTGGATTTCATTTCCTCTTCAGTCTCCCAAGTAGCTTCTTGGGAGGTATGATTTGACCATAACACTTTGACTAGAGGTATCTACTTGTTGTGCAACTGCTTAATCCTGCGATCCAGTATTTGGGTTGGTTGCTCTTCATATACTAAATCCACAATGATTTCAATAGGTTCAGATACAATGGCGTGGGTTGGATCTAGGGTATACTTCCTAAGCTGAGAGATGTGAAACATGTTATGCACGTGTTCTAGTTCTACTGGCAGATCCAGACTATAAGCTATAGGATTAAGCTTTTCAATGATTTCATAAGGTCCAATATATCTTGGACTCAATTTGTCTCGTACCTCGAACATTTTGATGCCCTTAGTTGGAGATACTTTCAGAAAAACTTTATCACCTATTTGAAACTCTGAGGACCTCCTTCGTTTGTCCTCATAACTCTTTTATGGACTCTAGGCAACCTTAATATGCTCTCAAATCCTTGTTATTGTTTCCATAGTTTCCTAAAACATTTCAGGGCCTATAATCAATGCCTCCTCCAAATCACTCCAGCACAGTGGGGTTCTACATTTTCTCCTATATAGAGCCTCAAATGAGGCCATTCTGATGGTGGGCTGATAGCTATTGTTATAAGAAAACTCCACCAAAGGTAAATCATCTTTCCA
This sequence comes from Lophocereus schottii, assembly GCA_002740545.1. Lineage (NCBI taxonomy): Eukaryota > Viridiplantae > Streptophyta > Magnoliopsida > Caryophyllales > Cactaceae > Lophocereus > Lophocereus schottii. Next base: position 16,321 of record NCQV01066820.1, read on the forward strand.
TTTCCCTTAGAACTCCAATACACAAGCTCTTAACATGTCCTTTAGAATTTGAGTGACTTTTCAGTTTTGCTCATCTGTCTCAGGTGATAAGAGCTGCTAAAGTTTAATTTGGTCCCAAAGGCCTTTTGAAGTGCTTGCCAAAAACAGGCTTGGAATCTTTGATTTCTATCTGAGGATATATCTAAGGGAATTTCGTGTAGTCGGACTATCTCTTTAACATACAATTGGGCTAGCCTTTCAACTCCACAGGTATCTTTGATTGGCAAAAAATGGGCCGACTTGGTAAGCCGATCAACTATAATCCAGATAGCAGTCTTCATCGTGGAAGAAAAGGGTAAACCCATAACAAAGTCCACTAAGACCGAATCCCACTTCCAGCGGAGAATTTCTAGGGGTCGCAATTCACCTACAGGATGCTGATGCTCTGCTTTGACTTTCTAGCAGGTTAAACAATTGTATACATATTTTACAACCTCCTTTTTCATATTATTCCACCAGAAGTATTGCCTTAAGTCTCTATACATCTTGGTGCCTCCTGGATGCACCAAGTAGTGAGTATTGTGAGCCTCTCTAGGATCTGTTTCCTTAATTCCTCATTTCGGGGCACACATCGGCGATTTTGGAATCGCGGGGTCCTATCCTTGTGTACTACAAGCCCGAGAGACTTTCCTTTCTCTAAATTTTACTTTATTGTTTGGAGTTCATGATCACTTTCTTGGCTCACTCGAATTTTCTCCACTATGGAAGGCTGTAAATTAAGTGCTGATAATTGAACATGTGCTTGCCCATGGGACATTAATCGAACTCCCAAATCCTTAAGTTCTTTTAAGAGACTCAATTGAGTAATCACCATAGTATTTGAGCTATGTTGCATCTTCCTACTCAGGGCATCTGCTACAACATTTGCTTTTCCTGGATGATATTGAATTTGCAAATTATAATCCTTAAGCAGCTCAAGCCAACACCATTGCCTCAAGTTGAGCTCCTTCTGGGTGAAGATATACTTTAAACTTTGATGGTTAGTATAAGTCTTGCCAATGTCTCCAAATTTTCAGTGCAAAGACCACGGCTGCTAACTCCAAGTCATAGGTAGGATAGTTTTTCTCATAGGGCTTAAGCTTTCAAGAGGCTAAAGATACTACCTTATCGTCCTGCATCATAACACACCTCAATCCGTTCTTTGAAGCATCACTATAAATGGTATACTCTTTGCCTCCAATTGGTAGCATTAGGATTGGGGCGGTAGTTAGTCGCTGCCTTAGCTCTTCAAAAGCTTTATTACATTTTTCGGTCCACTCAAACTTGTTCGCTTTCTTTAACAGATTGATCATAGGTGAAGCTAGTTATGAAATGTCCTTGACAAATCTTCGCTAGTAACCTACTAAACCCACAACACTTCTAATCTCAGTGATGTTAGTAGGCCTTGACCATTCTGTGATTGCCTTCACCTTCTAAAGGTTAACTTTGATTCCCTCTTTTGTTACTACATGTCCCAAGAATACCACTTCTTCTAATCAAAATTCGCACTTCTTTAATTTGCCATAAAGTTGATGCTCCCTCGGTGTTTGTAACACCATCCTCAAATGATCAACATGTTCATCTCTGTCCATGGAATAGATAAGAATGTCATCTATGAACGCTATCATAAATTTATCTAGGTAGGGTTTGAAGACTCTGTTCATAAGGTCTATGAAAGCTGTGGGAGCATTGGTGAGGCCAAATGGCATCACTGTAAACTCATAGTGACCATACCTAGTTCTAAATGCAGTCTTGGGGATGTCATCTGGTTTAATCCTAAGTTCGTGGTACCCTGACCTCAAATCAATTTTAGAAAAGACTCCTACTCCTTGCAATTGATCAAACAAGTCATCGATTCGCAGCAAAGGATATTTATTTTTGATGGTGATCTTATTTAACTTCCTGTAGTCAATACATAGCCTTAAAGTTCTATCCTTTTTCTTTACAAACAACACTGGGGCACCCCATGGTGACATACTTGACCTAACAAAGCCCTTCTGCAATAGCTCATCTAATTGAAGCTTAAGCTCCTTAAGCTCAGTTGGGACCATACGATATGGGGCTTTGGAAATAGGTTGGGCGTAAGGGATTAATTCAATTCCAAAATCAATTTCCCTCTGTGGGGGTCTCCTGGTAACTCTTCAGGGAAAACATCCTCAAACTCATAGACTACAGGAATATTTCCAGCTTCCTCTTCTTTTGCTTAGTTGTCAATAGCATAACACCAATATCCTATACACCCTTGACATAGTAGCTTACTTGCTTTCATAGTAAAAATCAAGGGATATGAATTTTTCCTCTCTGTGCCCATAGAAGGATACTTCTCTCCCTTTTTCATCTTTCAAAATAACCTTAAGATCCTTACAGTCAATCTTAGCTCTATAGGTGTGTAACTGATGACAAAATCAGACAAACCAAATTGAATCACGTCCACAGGGAAGGTGGTTCCACCAATGGTAATGGGAACAAGTTTATAGGAGATAGGGTATTTAATCACGCAAACATTGGATAGCTTGATCCTATAATTGGTTTTTGCCCTCCTATCTTCTAGGTTTAATTGCATGGCAGACCAGGTGGATATAACTGAATGAGTAGCACCCGAGTCAAATAATACACAAAATGGCTTTGAGTTTAAAAAGAGAGTTCTAGTGACCACCGTACCAGACATGGCAGCTTCCTTCTTGCTCATTACATACGCCCGTCCTACTGCTGCAGACCTTGATGGTGGGGCCCCTTGGTGAGGTGAGGCCAAAGGCTTTGCTGCACCTCTGTCTATAGCCTTCATCCTTCAGGGGCATGCAGTAATCAGGTGTTCAGGGCTCCCACACCACATACACTTATTGGTTCCTACTCGGCATTCAGGGGTAGTGTGATTTATTCTGCCGCATTTCACACAAGGTGCTGTTGAGTCTGTAGGATGGCTCTTAGGGGGAGCAAGAGTAGGTTTCTTCTAGTTCACACTCTTACCTGGAGTTCTTCGCTCAAACCCATTTCTGTTTTGGTTGATTGGATTCAGTGCTCTCAACTGTGTCTTTACTCGTTCCACTTCAGTCACTCACTCATATAGTTCTTGGTATATCAAAATTGGTTGCCCAGCTAACTAGTTCCGAATATAGAAGGCCAAATCCTCTTTAAACCTTCTTATCTTCAACCTTTTAGATAATACAAACTCAGGAACAAACTTAGATAATTCGGTAAACTTACTGGCATACTGCATCACAGTCATGGTGCCACTCCTCGTCAGCTCCATAAACTCTTTCTCCTTTTGCCTTTGGGCTATAACTAGGTAGAATTTTGCCCTCAACTCGCTCAAGAATTTATTCCAGCTGAATTCAGGCCCTACAAGCTTATCCTTAATAGTATTCCACCAAATATCAGCTTCACCGATCAAATAATACGTCCGAATGTTTACTTTTTTTTCTTCTGGGACTTCGACCACTGTAAAGATTTTCTCCATTCCGCTTATCCATTCTCCAATACTAATAGATCATAAGATCCATCATAAGCTTTAGGGTTGCATCGTGCTACCATATCCGCTAACTTATCCTCTTTAGGAAAGGTTTCAATAGGTACATGGGGAACCCATTTCATTAATTCATCTACTAAAGCCGCCCAGTGGTTCGGATGCCCAATGTTGTTAGCCAACTCAGAAGGAATCAGTAGCATTTGGCCAAAGTTTGACGGCACATGATGGGAGGCTTGATCACCTGATCCTGGCCATGATCCGAGACTTCCTCTATATGAATCTCTGCATTGTTGTGTACTGATTCGGACATTCTGATCATACATTAATGAAATAATTCAATCACTGGAATACCTAAACATATAAGTTAAGCATGCCTAACAAATACATTTAATGTAACTCAAAGCTTATTGAAAACAAACCCAAAGCTTCATTTTATCATTTCATAACTGCTTATTTGTATATATAACTGCCTATTTATGCACATGATCAACAAAACATACTACATCTAACTAACTAAGCAAAGTTAGTTTTAACTCCTACCTCAACCACAAACACTAACTAGCCCCAAGATACTAGGTCCGCTACATCACCAAAAAGAGATACGGATCATATCATCACGGTTGGTGAGGATTGGACTAACTATATACAATGTCATATCCTACACAAAATACATCCTTCCAAATCGACTATACTATAGACAAACAGGGCTTAAAAGAAAACTACTAATACTTACCCCTAGAACCACCTAATGATTCTTAAATGGACCGTAATCCGGGTCGGACTCATCATCAGGCTCTTCGCCTGAATCGAAGCTACTAGTCAATGCCTCTGACTTGGCTTCACCAACCTCCTGCTCAACCTATTGCTCCACTATCATCTCGTCAATCTCCTAATCCCATTGCGGCTTTACCCTCACCTCATCAATGTCATGATCCTCCTTGAGATCATCCTCTTCCTCCTGATGGCCCTCATCCTCATAACTAACCACCACTATCTTTGGTGTATCAGGGAGGTCTATCACCATATGAGCCTTCCCAGGACTATCAAGCATCAATGGGGTACCTGGTGCGAATAGGGAGGGTGGTCCCTGTACTGGTGCTGGGCTGCAGGCGGGGAATATGCCTGATGTAACGGAAAGACATGCTGTAGAGTGTCCATGGTGATCCACCTCTGCTCAAACTCTTCCCTTAATATCCACTCTGTAGCAATATTAGTCTAAGGCCCCTGGGCCTGAAACCTAGCCCCGTCCCAACCTAGGTTCCCTGTTACCATATAATGATGATAACGGAGCCTAAACTCCATCCACGGATGAACTACGGGTAAGGATCAGAGATGTCTATGTGCACGGACTGTAATACTGTGAAACTCAGAAAAAGGGTCCTGTGCGAGAGCCTCTATACTAGCATGCAGCAGCTTGATGTGAGTAGCCATAGATGCACTTGACATTAAGTTAATAGCATAAGGGTCCATCTAACAAAGAAAAGACATATATAAGAGGAATACATAACCATAATTAAGGAACATGTAAATGTAAGCAACCTGCATTTCTAATATCATTACTGCACTTTTAATATCACTCTAGTAGTATACAATGACCCTCATTACTAATCATTCTCACCCTTTTATTTCTAAACTCCACATTCCATAAAGAAAAATTTCAATTGGCTCTGATGCCAAATCTGTTTGCATTTCTTTCATTAATTTCCCCAATTAGAAATGATAACCTAAATGATTTAGCATTACCACCGTCCAATAAGGATAAGGCTTTGCTGGTACACGATAAATTTTATCCATAGTAATTAATGTTTACCAGCAAAGGCATTCAGACCATCACAACCCATCAGAATATTTGGATAAATATAGAAATTGTTCTAACAATAAAACCATTCAAACATCTCAAGGATTACACTAAAATATAGAATTCTGATACAATATACAGTCTCAACATCAAAATATATCACAATACGGTGTTATAAATATCTCAACGATAATGCACGACCATTTCATATAGACTTTCCAGCTCACTTATCACCTTCAGCCATCCTGTCCCCTTAAGGGTGATTCACTGAACACTTTCCTAAAACAAAACATGAAAACATTTCGAACTGTGAGCCGAAGCTCAATACATGCATTTTTGTATTATTAAATGTTCATGGAAAATTGGTTGGGCTCATATTGCAATTTATTTTTAATTAAAAACAGGGAATGAGGTGAATATGAAACTGCATTGTCAAATTATTATCTGATAGTGAAGCTTTGGTAACTGTTACGATATGAAGATAGGTGTACACCTGCCAATCTAAGCGGGATCTGGCCTGAAGTCACACAGGTAACTGAAGGGCTATGACCTATAACCGATAACTAATGGGGTCACTAATTATATGATAAATCACTGATTAAACTGATTCATTGATGTACTTACCAAAACATTATAATTTTGATAAATACGTGCTGATTTCTAAAGATAAGGCAATGAACGTGCCTGAAATTTTTAAATGTAAGCTCACGGAATAATATTATGCACAAAAGTGAAAGGAATGATAGATTAGGCCCAGATTCTATGCAAGATTATCATTGTAGGAACATATGGTTAGCAAAATTTTATATTTCATAGCTAATAATTTCGTAAAGGAAAAGTAAGAACATAACAAAGGCATAGAAAGAATGACTCATAACTTAATCATTTGACCTCTGATTGAGAATCAAAACCCTAATATAGAAATCTTAGGAAGTTCCAAAAATCTTTCATTTAGAACATCAAGCTTGATTCCCACAAAAGAATTCCCAAAATCAGGCTAGAATCCAAGCATGTCAGTTTTGGTCCATTCTGTGCAGTTTCGGTAAATGACCATAACTTTTTCCACAGACCTCAGATTAAGGCAATTCAAGAGGAATTTAAAAGCTAACGCAATGAACTACCCATGAAAAATCATAATTTTTCAATAGGCTAATCATTATCAGTTTAATTGTGAACTTTACCCTGTTTTCTTGAAATTTTCAGCTTCACTGTTTTGACTTTTTCCTTTCTTTTTTACACAAATTCTCAACTTAAACCATTCATTAAAAGCATGTAAATAAGTTTTGTCCATCCCAATATCATACAAAATCACCTCACTTAAATTGACTTGATAATCATATTCAATAAAGATCTTTTTTCGAACTAGCACACACATAAACCAAGCTTAAAAACTAGTTTAATCCAAACCTTAATTTACTTGTCAAAACCCTAGTTCATGACCAACTTGGACTCACTTCAACTCGTTTGAAATCAACAAAAACATCATTATAAATACCAATAGATTAGAAGATGATCAAATTAAAGATAAAACAATCAAAATCCAACACTTTGACATCAAGCTTGCTTTAATAACATCAACCCTAACCCTGGCATGATCCAGCTTCAAATCCATCATGATGAACATCAAAAAACTCTTATTTGTTTTATCAAAACATCATGGTTAAAGATCATAAACATCAAAACAAGAATCAAAACTAAAATAAAAAGCAAAACCAACAAAATCAAGTTTTAAGATTACTCACTTTGATTGCAAATAAGTAGAGATGGAGATGAGGTCTAGTGGCTTTGTTAATGGAGGATGGGAGCTTGACGTACTAGGATATTGGGGGGTCGAACACTACCAGGGCTAGCCAGAAAACTGGCCGGAATCAACCCAGACCTGCTGCTGGTGCTGTTGCCGTGAGTGAAGATAGAGAGGAGAGAGAAAGTGAAGCTTTGGATTAAGTTTTGTGTGTTTTGACTAATCAACTCATTTGACTAAAATTTTATCTAGTAAAGTCACCTTTTTTTTTTAACTAACCATAGTTAAGTTAACCATGATAATTTGTTAGACTAATAGGCAACTTGTTCGGCTTCAAACCGGCTGAAATACGTTGGGTTCGAAAATAAAACGCTTCATAACAATAACGTTTTTACGAAACTCAAAATTAAAGTTTTACAATGTTACGGAAAGCAAAATAAATTAATTAGATTAAACTTATTAGGGCCTACTATCAATTCTTCCAAAGTATTCATTAATCAATTAAATAAACAAATAAAATCCAAATTGATAAGGGAGGGCCCAAATGAATTTTTCCCCACCGGGGTGAATAATGCGATAGATAATTATGAGAAAAAAATCATGAACATGAGGTAATGAAGTGAATAAAAAAAATTGAATAATTTTAGGGTTGGGCTATTACATGTTGTACGGGCAACAGCACGTGACAGCACTGAATGGACAGTACTGCACCTACACCAGTGGCGTGATGCATTGTCTAGGCAGCAGGAATAAGCATCACTGCACCTACACAGGTAGCATATTGCATTGTCCAAGCAGCAGCGGCTGCATTGCACATGCAACAGACTACAACTACATAGGCAGCGCACTGAACCTGCATTAGCAGCATGTTACATTGTCCAGGCAGCACGTTGTGCTATGTAGGAAGCATGCTATGCTATCCAATAGCTGTGGGTGCAACTGTGCATGGAGATACTACTGAATTGTCTGACAATGACAGCTGGTACACTGACAATAGCCCAACAGTTGAATTGTGTCAATTTTCTAATTATTTAAGTTACACATCAAGCATTATAGTGTATTGACAGTTAGAGTGTCAAACCATTTTCTCATTTGTTTGAGAATCATAGCAATATGCACTGTCTTATTCTTTTATATCCAAATAATAACAGAGTATTAATGCTTATTTCTTTAGCTACTTGGTCTTTCATATAGGTATCCCATTCAAAGTACGGTGTTGGACAAGCATATGGGGTCAAGGGAATAAGACGTTGATCATGAAGGCCTCGCTTTTCTCCTTACTTTCTTAATTAGTTAGCACAATTTTGTTTTCTCGGATTTGAGAACTTTTCTTATAGAATTGTTCAATTTTTCATCTATTAGAAATTATAAACAAAGTACACTTATAAAGAATAATACTATGTGATTCAACTTCTTATATATGAAATAGATCTTATCTTTCTAGTTTTTGTCTTTCGTTTCCTTTATTTGTTTTTATTTATTAAGTATATTTATTTGCAATATTATATTTTATTATCAATTGCAAATATCAATTATATCATAACATATATCCATAAAATTAGTAATAAAACTTGAATGTACAAAAATGTATAATATAATAATTATACATTTCTAGTGCCACAATATGAGTTGCCACTATATGTTTTCAAATTTGGCACAAAAATGTTGTCTTATAGCTAATTATATTGCCACAAATATCATGTTTATGTAGCACATGTATTTTTTTGGCAATGGTTGACTTGCTACAAAAACTACTGTAACAATTTGGTAATTATGGCATATTAAAATTTGCTACAAAAGCTATATAGTTTGTGGCAACTAAAATTTGCCACAATAGCCTTTTGTGACACAGTATATATGTCAACTTTTTAGCATATTTTCAAATTGCCACAAAAAGTTATTGTAGCCATAATTTAGCATATGTAGCAAAATCAAATGCTATAACAACAAGATTTTCTTGTAGTGTGGATCACGCTAGAAAGAAGGTGTGAGCACTCTTGAGGATCCACAAAACTCCAGAGGTTCAGAATGAAAAAGGGAAATTAAAGAAAATTGTCAAGAAGCAAAATTAATGATAGGGAAAATTAAATAAATGTGAGAAATGCTAGAAGAAAGAGCATTACAACAAAAGACAAAACTCTAATTGGAAAGATTTCGATATCGGTTAAGGTTTTTTAGGAAAATGTTTTGGATTAAAAAGAGATGCAAAGACAATGAGATGATGCCAGTAAAAAAATCAAGATGGCTAAGGGAGAAGTGCATCGATGACTGAAAGTAATGAGAATACTGCCGATTAAAGATTTTAACAAAAAGGACAAATGACAATTCTTGAAATGATGGGTAAGGAAGTAGTGTTATACAACAGATAGAATGCAAACAACTATAGGGTTAAACAATTCAAACGGAGGGATGTACAAGTCAAATAGTTCTACACATTAGTCACATAGGAACAAGAACATCTGTTATTAGTTTAAAAGTTAGACTAGCAGTAAAGATAGGTGATTTAAGTGTGATCAAATGCTTAACGGCAAATCAAGCATTGATCTTTAGAAAGAATAGTAGGTACAATGTATTAACCCAAAATCAGAAAATGAAATTATTCATCTACATAAGGCTTCGATGTTTAGGAACCCCTAGGATCACAACCTTCAAATGATTGTTGATCACTATGAGCTGATGTAGCAATGGGTCCCAATTTATCCTTGACGATCAGGACAACAAATAAATGGTCATGATTATAAAGTTGAATGAAAAGCTTACAGGATCATAAATACGAAGGATACGAGTGATGTATGGAACAAGGTGATCTTATATTCAAGGTGTTGCCATAAAAGCTCAGGTCACGCTCAAAAAGACATATAGTTAGCAACCCTAGAAAGGGCTAAGAAAATAATTTAAGGAATTATAAATAAGGCTAGACTTTGTTCCTCGGCATACTTAATTTGAATTCATTTTATGAAGGAGGGGCACCCTTGTAAATGCAATGGGCTCAAGAATAGTGTCAAAATAAAATATCAAAATTCAAAGTCGATTATGAGCACGAGAGTCACATTTATGAAAAGGATGATTCCAAGAAGTAAGCTGAGAAGAGATAATTAGTAAGAACAAGAGGGGCATATCTCCCCTTGGTGATGGGGTTCCTCACAAAGATTGATGTTATGAGATAATTCAATAATAGAAAGATATGCAATAAAATATCGACGATCAAATCATTTCCACAAAGCAAAGAGGGTTAATATGATTAAGAAAGGAATTACAAGTTAGATTGTGTTATTTCATAATAGGGGTGTGGCTAGCTTTAGGTTGTAACCAAGGAGATCAAGGGTTCCCAACAAGGACACACAATCATGTAATAGTATCTTACAAGTAAGGCCTATTATTTGTTGGCTAAAGGTCACTATAGACTCTTGTAGATCAATCTAGAGATTCATGTCGCTAAAGTTGTCTGGGTTTGACACGTTAAAAGAAAAGTTACTTGAGTTTTACCTTTATGTAGGTACTTTCCATATCTTATTATCCCATAATCCTCTAGTATTTCACATGGAGTTCTGTCTTGCCAATACCCTCTTAATTTGACATCTCAACCTTATAAAATTACTAGCAATAATCCTATAAGTTCGTGCAATATATATACTCGGGCCACCACTCCTAATTCCGTTGTAGCATAAAGTTATGATATCTCAAACTTATGTGCCCTGAGTTTAACCCATAGAACCATTCTACTATATTGTTCTTCTCCATGGATTACTTGTTCCCCAAATCTTATCCATGAAGCTTGTCCACTTATTACCTAGAATAGAAATTGTAACATATATAATTTCTAAAATACAAAAGTAAAGAATTTGTACACATATATTGCACATCCTCGAGCTGTTTTCATATGGTCCCACCTGTGTAAATAATTGTTCTCCACAAATTGATTATGCTTAAAGTTATAAACCACCACTCTTGCTTCTTTTATGAATTCACTGCCCAAGTGTCTTCTCTTTCCACTCTCTCTCTCTCTCTCTCTCTCTCTCTCTCTCTCTTTTCCTCATATTGTCCCTAATGATCATCATTCCATATAACATCATCATGGTCTTATGTTCCCAATAATTTAGAGCCTTCTATTTTTAATAGTATGAGGAATAGAAAGCGTTTTTCATTCATGACCTCCTTTTCTTCTTCCCTTTTTCCCCCATTTCCTTTTTGTCTAGTCCTTGTTGACCCCCAAGGAGTCAGCTTATCGAATCACCTTATACACTACATTATAAAATTCTCTCTGCTTAATTTATTTTACATAATCTGATGAGCATAAGTAGACCTAACATGGCATCATGTTATCCACCAAAATTGAAGGAATTATTTATATTGTTTCCTTAGAATCTTTTATGAATGTCTTGGCACTGAAATCCACCTTTAGTAATTCCATGTACCTTTAAGAGTAAACATTTTAGGCTCAATGAAATTACATGATCCCGAACCTCTAAAAGAGTTTTCCTCTATACCTTTTCAAAGTTTTCAATACCTACTGTCACTTTGGTAGAGGCATGTTTATTTGTATAGCTAGAGTCAATGGCCCTAGGTCACAATGTCAAATGAAAACTCGCAACTAAATATCCTTCATCTCTTCGTTGCCCACATAATTGCAAAACATGATTTAAGGTGTAATGACTTGTACATGCCTAGCACATGGTAACCTTCACACAAGTTCACATCATCTGGGAACCAATTAATGACAACACTTCCTTTACATGGCAACATTATCTTGTCGCATGCAACCTACCTAATGGCAGGTAGCATAGCATAAGCGATTGAACTGTCATCACATAGTTCACTTCAGTAAATTATTATTGCAAATCACCTATGATGACGTGGTTGGTCCCCTGACATATATTATTGCAATAGCCATTCATATAGATTCAGCATAAAGATATTACAATATAATGTATTTCCCCTCACTAGAAGGTTAGATGGAATTTAGTACTACATTAACCATGGAAGAATATGTGGATGACATCCTTGCATCATGTCTCAAAATCACTACCACTAAACAACTATGTTTGTGTGCCTTATGAAGCCTCTAAATTGAAGTGATCCTCATAAAACAAACATGAACCCCAAATTTTACAAAATTATTGCTATAAGATTTGTAAAATTTCCCAAAATACATATGTTAACAGGGGGTCAATCGAATACTTCCTTACTTTATTGTCCTAGTGATAAAGTTCCCAAGGCGGTACCAAACTATATCATTGGCCTTAACACCAAGGGCTAAGCGCCAAGCAAATGTTTACTTAATCTTCCTCATTATGCACTGGCTTAAAATTATAGCCAACATCTCATTCAACCAGTCAAGCACAACTTATAAGCACCCTATACCTCACAGTGGCCCTAAAGGCTAGCTCTAATACCATAGTTGTAATGCCCCCAGTCCCTTGTTACTTAATTCTGATTATTTAATATCGTGGTTGCAGTAAAATTCTTAATGCCTCGAGGAATTACCGCTATCCTAAGTTAGACAATGTCATATGACAACTATACAACTTTTATTAAAGCAATTTCACATCTAAAAATCCCATTAAACTGAAAGAATTCAAGTCAACTTCGAACAACAATTTAACTTTAACATAACCAGAATATAACCATATTAAGTGTCTCTGAATACTCCACATTAGCTATATCTATTCAAAATATAACTTAGCATGATCTTTAAGTTTTGCCAAGTCTCTATGGTATGCCAAAATCCACCTGAGCATCTAACAGTATTAAACAACAAAAGTTATGGAGCCTTACTTCCTTCGGGCTTCTTATTGAGAGGCTTATTCATTGATTCCTTACAATAAACAAAAAACATAACTACTTTTCGAGAAATGAGCAGAACCCCTTAAAGTTATCCCTATACTGTCAAATAAACTTTTTGAATAATTAGTTGGGCATTCGAATTTCAATTCATTTTAGTTCGAAAAAAGGAGATTGATAGAATATGAGCAAAACTACTTTGTCAGTTATTATTTAGAAGTAGAACACCTGTTGATGTCTAAGACGATAATTGAGATATGTGTACATCTCCTAGGCTGCTCGTGACGTCCGAGCTGAAGTCGTGTGGGTAAACCGAGCGGCAGAAGCCTTGGATGCTTGATAATTGATGGGCCACTTAGTTAGGTTACAAAATATTGTTTCAAACTAATTCATTGGATGAATATTGTATGAAATTCGAATAATTTTGAGAAACATGTGAATTTTCGAAGAGTATAGACAACAAACGTACCTAAAATTTTTGAAATCTCTCCCCTTTGTAAAATAATTATCTATGGCATTGAAATGACGGAGATGGCCCCTATTTTACTCAAACATTAAATATTTTATGGTCAATAGCTTCAGGTATATTTTATCAATTACAACCTTAGTAGAAGTTCATAGTTTCCCTTGGCAATTTCTTTAATTATCAACAAGCCCATCACTAATCACTTGAACACACAAAATGATCTTGTCTCCCCATTTACACTATGCCCATTTTCTAATATTGTCGTTGTTCTTATAATTGATAATGCTAATGCTATCGTTGTTATCGTAGGTTTGAGTATTGTTTCCTTTACTTATTGTTATTATCATTACCATCACTATGGCTATTATCATTGTTATTACTATTATTATTGTTATTGTTATTGTGATTATTATCAGAAGTGACATCATTACTTTTCTATAAAAGGGTTTGGATTAGCTGTTTAGCTTGTGGTCCTAAGGTTATTTTTGATGTCAAGTACATGTTTTCATCTCAAATTAAAAAGTACTTACTTTAAAGTCTCAAATGCACTTTGATTTCTATGTACCATTCTCAATCACCCAAGCATGAATTAATCTGTATTCCTCACTTTGAGCCACAAAAACAATTAAGCAATCGTCATGACTATCTTTCACCTTCTGATCTCACTAGCCAACTCTAATTACAAGAATAAAATTTCATAAATGCCTTCAGTCATTTCTGTCATTCAAATTTACTGTTTAATATTCATTTCAATTTCTTAATTTAATTTTTTGATTTACACCAAACAAATTTACTTCAAAAACTCCAAAATCACATTTCAATCCCTCAAGTTAAATTCCAAAATTTAGGTTAAGCTAATTTATTTCAAGAGCCTCACATTCAACATTTCCCTCCTTTGTTCTCTTTTTTAACTTGAAGCTCCACAAATACTTTTAATCACTACCATTACTCAGATTTCTGACTAAACACCATTCCATCTCTCTAAGCTAAGCCACAAAACTAATATTAGTCTGATTAACTTCAAGATCCCAAAAATGACTCCTTCCCTCCTCTATTCATCTTGAACCTCAAGCCTCTTCCATGGTAATAGCCAATACACCCATACACCCATCCTTTACTCACACACAATGCATAAATTACCTAAAATTACACCAAATCAATCATCATGGGCATCCAACCTGCAACCTATATTCAACCTTCAATCCCTTCCCATAAACGTTGTTTGGTACTAAATTGTCATATTTATATGCCTTTAGCGCCTAATTTTTAGCTCGTATAATAATATAATCTTTAGGACTTTTGCTTGTTTTGCTTACTTTTATAGGTAATAAGTACAATCAAGCCAATGCCACAAAAAGGAGCAAAGAAGGAATAAGAAAGCATGAAGAGCGAGAGGTCGCTGTAACGCCACCCTTGCAGGATGGCAGGGGCTAGCAACTGCTAGTGGTGGTGGCGACGACCATTGTCCCCACAACTCTTCTCGACCCTTTTCACCCGTCTCGATTTCTATTTAAGGGCGCTTTTTCAGGGATTCTTGGGGGGTTCTTAGGGGGTTTTTATAGAGTTTTTAGCTTAGATTTGGCCACTAAAAATCCCATTAGAGGAAATAAAATAGGTAGATTAGGATTTGCTTGGGTGGATTTTGGATTCAAGCATATGCATTTTAATCTCCATTCAAGCAATCACTGAGTTTTCTCTTCTCTTTCTCTATCTATCTATTTCATATTTTGTTCTCTTTTCTTTTATTTGAGCAAGTTAGTTTAGATTATGATTAGCTTGAATGTTTAGTTGTTTTTATTATGATTTTGTGTTTAGTAGTTGTTTTAATCTAAGTTATATTAGGTTTATTTCTCTATTTTATGCTTGATTAGTTTAGTTATTAGCTTAACTTATTTTAAGTTAAATTATGATTATGTGATGATTAGTAGCTAGTTTTTGTTCGATTGAATTGTGATTAGCCTTTTGATGGCTAGTTAGTCTTGGAATAGATCTAACCAGACCCAATTTGTGTTTTGAGGTTAGGGTTTTCTTTCAAGTCTACCAAGTTTTCAATGAAATGCTTAAGAGTGACTTTTGCTAAGGGACGAGGTTAATTAGCTAGTGTGGTAGAGAGGATAGCTGAGATTTTGACATGAAAATAGTCCTGATCCTATCTAGGTCTGTGGGCTGCTAATGAGGTGGTCTAATTAGGCTAAACCCATAAAATAATGGGTTAGACTAATTAGACTAACTTATGACTCTTGAGAGAGTGCTTGGATGTTCTTAGATGGTGCAACCGACCATTTCTAGTTTTTAGTATAGGTTGGGTAGGTTAGGACTCGGCCCAATTACTAGGTTCATCAATTGGCCCAATCATAACTCCCAGCCTCTTCTTTTGTTTTTGTTAGCCTAATGTAGTTTGTCTTTCTTTCCTTTTCAGTTATCCTAGCCTGAAAGACTTGAGCCAGTCCCAATACTTAAAACCTGACTCCTAGTGGAATAGAGCCAAGTACTCAACAATAAACCTTGCACTTGGGGTTATAAAATATTAAAACTTAAATTCTTCCTATCACGTTTTTGGCATCATTGTCGGGGAGTTGACACTTTTTAATATCAGGGTTTACTTGAGCATTCGAGGTCCAAAAAATTTTAAAAGTCAAAAATTTGAAAAAAAATTCAAAATGGCTATTTTCTACAACAACAACAACTCCCAGTGTGGGTCCCGCATTCACGGGGTCTGGGGAAAATGGCTATTTTCTATTTACCTTAATTTGAGCATGAATCTTTTCAGCAATATTTTTCTAGATTAAAAGACTATCATGCTCAATTTGTGCATTTCACATACCATAAATGGGAAATATGTAATGTTGTGCTTGAGAGGATAACACATGAGACCTGAGCCACTCTCGATTCCATGTGTTATTGTAGTATGTGCTCTTTAGATGTTGATAATACGTGGGAATTGTTTGAGTCTTTAGTTAGGTGTCAATGGCAACATGAGTGCGCTAGTGAGCCTGTTTTGTGCCCTTTCCCACTTCCTTATTATTTGCATGCTCAATCTCCATATATAGATCAATTTAGGGATCCATATCATCACCATTCTTCTTACCCTCATGTTGTGTGCTCTTATTGCCCATCTTTTGATCATAATGCAAATTTTTATCCCCATTATGATATTCTGATTGATGTTGTGCTAGACTCAATGCCATGATAGAGATAATGAATGAGTGACATGTGCACTTTGTCAGTGAAATGAGGGAATATGACCTATTACATGAGAATGACCCTAGTTGATCTTTCTTTACAATTGAGGTTAGTCTCTATGATTACTATGAGTCTTCTCTTTCCCTAAAGTCTGATTTTATGCATCATACACCTTTGACTGACCTAGAGGAAGTGGTCGATCCTCCCTTGATTTCTTTAGTATTTGTCGCTCTATCCTTGTGTAGCACACTTAGAGACACCACCAGTGGTGACTTCACCTTACTTACTTCTCCCCCTCCTTTTAGCTCAGTGCACGGGGTTAGAGATGGGTGAGCCTTCTAGGGGTGATGCCAGTTGTGTTGAGGATGATTTGCTTAGTTGGTCGTAAGAACTTACCTTGATTGAGCCACATCTTGAGGAGGCTCCTTTTGAGGAGTTATGCGGTGATCATATAATGGTTGGTGCCGCTCCTAACCTTATGCATATAGACCTTACTTACATTGAGTCACTTGACTTCACCCCCATTTCATCTGCATTGCTTCCTAGCAACCCCTCTTATTTGCATGCATTTCACGAGTCCCTAGGTGACATTAGAGGGCATGATCCCTCATTAGACCCTCATTGTGCATACCTAGAGAACGTTCCCAGGAAGATCATGTGGGGTACTTTCTTTGGTCATACTTTTGATTTTTCTATGGCATTTGATAAATTTAAGAGGGAACTAAATTTTTTTTGCTATGATCTTATTAGTGTTCTCTTATTCACATCATTTTGAGATGCATGCAATGACACATGCTAAACTCTTGTGAGCGTTGACTGCATTTGAGTTGAAGACTCGAATTGCGAGTGATTAGATGGGCGACTGATACTCCTCAAGCCTCC
Organism: Lophocereus schottii; assembly: GCA_002740545.1. Classification (NCBI taxonomy): domain Eukaryota; kingdom Viridiplantae; phylum Streptophyta; class Magnoliopsida; order Caryophyllales; family Cactaceae; genus Lophocereus; species Lophocereus schottii. The sequence goes on from NCQV01066820.1 coordinate 33,656, forward strand.
ATAGTACTATCTTAGAGAGGCATAGTTTGGGTACAATTAGTACCCGACCTATTATAATCATTCTAACTCTTCTCCCTTATTTTTATTTTCTTTCTTTTTCTTTTTGTTTAATTGTGGATATTAGGTTTTGTTTTTTGTCCATGATCAATATTGAGGTGAAACTTGAGATGTTGTGAAGCCAATTGATGGTTATGATCACCTTTGTATGTGTTTTGTGCATAGTTGCTTTTTGTTATTGGTGGCATTCTTTGATTTGTATATATTCATTGTTAGTGGTGTTTGTTTTGTATATATGTGTGGCCTTGTTATCGATTGGGTGAGGCTGTGTTTTTGGGTAGGTGTGTTAACTGGTGTAAATGTGTGTTTGTTGAGTATTATTTTGTGTTTTGTTTTGTTTTGTTTTGAATTTTGTGTGTTTTGTGGTTAGCGGTGACTCTTCGGCTCCCAATTAGGACATTGTGAGATTTAGGTGTAGGGGTGGGGAAGTCATGTACCCTTTTGTGCACATTTTTGTAAATTTTTTTTCATTTTTTAAAATTTTGTTGTAGTTTTTCTTCTTGGCTTTGGGGGACTTTCATGCCTTTGTGATTGGTTTTTGATCTTTACTAACTTGGTTCCTAGCTTGTACATAGGTTGAATATGCATGATGGAACACTTGTCTACAATGTAAGACAATGTAATCTCCGATTTTGCATAATAACTTCATTTCACATGTGTGATTTATGCCTACCTTGCAATTGACCATTGGCTTTCCGTGTTAGTTATTGAAATTTGAGTGAGGGACATTGTACTTTGTCAATTAACTTTTGACTTTGTCATCAAATGAAAAAAAAAAGAAAAAAAATGAGAGTGTAAAATTGAGCTTGAGTCCGGTACCTCTATTTGGGCTTAAATAAGTGCTTTGCACATCCAAGCAAAATCCCTAATTGGGGAAAAAACCCAAATACATACTAAGTTGTTCCTCCAGGAGTTCAAGGCCTAATAAGATAAGAACTACCCACTCGGGCGAAGGAGCATAAGGAGAAAAGTGGAAAAAAAAGTAAAAAGGAGAACAAAAGTGAGACCTAATAAAAGGGAGTCATATGCCAAGTGGAGATGACTTTTTGCCCGATTTTAGCCCCGCATTAAGACTCAATGCACTTTGCATGGAGTACTTTGCACGGAGTATCAAAGTGTACAAATCGTGTCATTGTGTTGTGTGGGGTGAAAAATGAGAGCCGGGATGCATTTATAGTCTATGTGTGTCTTGAATGTATGTTTTGCTTGTATATGGCTTAGTAGCTAGGTTGTTCGGGACCTTCGAGTGATGGAATCAATCTAGATGTTCACATATTTTCCGCTTTGTCTTGTATATATGCTGTGCTTTTGAAAAACATCCAAAAATATTTCAAAGATTTTGTGGGTATATTTTCCACAAACTGTCACAAGACCTCACTCATTAACTTGGTAACACCAAGCAATTTAAAGGGCTTGTTACATAGGCTAAATGCAACTGTGATTCCTGCGAAGTGTTAGGTTCCTAGAATAGTTTTTCTTTTCTTTTGCTCGAGGATGATCAAAAGATAGGTGTGGGGGTATTTGTTCGGTACTAAATTATCGTATTTTACATGCCTCTATCGCCTAATTTTTGGCTCGTATAATAATATAACCTTTAGGATTTTTTACTTGTCTTATTTACTTTTATAGGTAATAAGTTCAATCGAGCAAGTGCCTCAAAAAAGAGCAAAGAAGGAACAAGAAAGGATGAAGATCGCAAAGTAAGAGGGGGCGATGTGTAGCCGTGGTGCCAACCCTAACCGCCGCTACCCCTGCAGGATGACAGGGGTTGGCGACGGCCAGCCGTTATGTAGCCGATCACCGGTGGTGGTGGCAACTGCCACCTCT